>CABEEJ010004836.1:36611-51087 GCA_901482245.1 Timema douglasi | reverse complement strand
AAAAAAAAAAAAAACAAGAAAAAAACACTTAACGTGCATTACTAAAACTACTATCTTGGAAGCCAACAATAATTGTCTAATATAAATCCGAAAGAAGAAATACTGCACATTCAAAGATGGCAAAATATTTCAAAATTCCCCCGAGCAAATCACTACAAGCAAAGAAAACACATTTAGAATGTTCAAAAATAAGTAATCAAAAATTTAAAAAAAAATCGATGGCTTTCCTAGCGACAGGTTGCGAGACGAACGCATGTGGTGGCCTCCTCCATAGGATATAAAGGTCAGCGTATTTGTCGCTGTGACCTGAAAACGAACTGTCGCTGGTCACCAAACGTGGACACCTTCGTAAGAATCTATGCAATACATCACCCTTTAACTGCTAGCAGGTGTGGCCTTAGTCTAAAAGCTATAAAGTGTGTTATTATGCTTTTTTTTAAATGATAAAGTGAGTATAGGAGCTATTTATAGCAACATGAAATACATTTTGTAACAAAAGTAATATTTCGAATTAAGAAATTAATATTGATTTTAGACTACAGTCAGACATAATTTCAAATACCACCCCTAAATGTTCGTATTTGATTTTCAACACGATGCCCTTTTAAGGTGCGGCCAAAGGGAGTGCAATCAATTTTACAGTTTTTATAGAATTGAATTTTTTTGGCCAAAATCAATTTTTTTTCTCCAGTAGCAACAAAGAGTTTAGTTTTCTGCACATTCTAGTATCTAGAAATCTTGAATATCTGTCAAGGGTGTCTTGGAATTTTGTCAAAACTTTTTCTCTTTATTTAAAAAGTTTTGACCAAATTTCAGAATACCCTTGCCAGATATTCAAGATTTGTTGATACTAGAATGTGCAAAAAACTAAATTCCATGTTGCTACTGGAGAAATATTTATTTATTTTGGCTAAAAAAAATGTAATGCTATAAAAATGGTAAAATTACTCACGCTCCCTTCTTAAATAGTAGTGATACCCTAATCGATCAGTGGTCGCATGGTTGGCGCGTCTAGACTGGATTGCTGGTGGCGAGAAGATCGGGATTCAAATGGTTTCCAACTAAATCAATGAAATACTCTTTCTCAATCACACGCATACACACGGAGGGATGTGGGTAAAGTATCGATACTTTACTAATATCGATATTTCTACTTTCATTATTAGTATATTTTTACTCGATACTTTTACTGATATTAGTAATCACACTCCGGTATCGCTAGAAACAACCTATTTGTTTTGAGGTATTAAAACCCATTCTAATTTTCAGTGTTTAACTAAATTTGGAAATAAAATTATGATGTAAAAGTTGGAATTATTAATACCAGATTAAAAAAAACTTTTTTAAGATTATAATCTCTATACCGATTCTACCTGTTATCGATACTTGTATGGCATCGGTATTTTTCTTACTATACTTTTAATGAGTACAGTATCGATACTTCTCTTTCGATACCACATCCCTACATATACATCCCCCACATAAATGTATTATTTAAAAACGATATCGACATATTATGTCAACTTTCTAGTGCCCCCTCGTTCCAACACCCACCCTCCCATAAAAAAAAGAGCTTTCTCCACCCTTGTTTCCGATCACCTCGTCAGTAATTTTTCTTTCGGCGAGAAATCGATTTAATCAGACAGTTTTACGTCAAACGGACCCGCCCGTCTGGGTAAAGCGTGAGGAAACTTTGCGCAGACTACACAAAGGAAAATAAACACTGATATTTTAAGGACGTCGACCTAGGTGGTTTTGGGGCAAAGTGCTCGCCTCATGACCAAACGTTCGTGGGTTCAAACCCAACCGAGGTTGACGAATTTTTCTTGAGCGATTAAATCTGTAGCACAACTTCTTTCGGAGAGGAAGTAAGTCTATCGGTTCCATGACGATTTTGGCATGTAAAAGAACCCAGAAAGGTATGTGAAAATACATTTCCGGCAAAATTGGTAGACCCTTTCACTCTCACTCATAGAAATTCATTATGAAAGGCAATGGGAAACCACCACACTTTAAGAACTCCCTTACACGTGATTTATACTAATTGCTTCAGGCAGTACTAACTAGCCGAATGTCACATCAAACCAACCTTTGGGTTGTTGAATTAAGATTATTTTATGAGCACCACTTAACTCTTTTTTAGCACCATGTCTTACGACCTATTTGGGTTCTATGCCTCTGTACTAATTGCACTAATGCGTTAGGGATTTGAAAGGTTTAATTTAGAGGAAATGCACCCGCATTTTCGCGGAGGGAGTGTGGAAAGCCATTTAGGGAAAAACCTTCAGTGCACCCGACCGGTATCGAACCCCAATCTCCCCGTCTTAGACAGTCTAGTCCAATGCGAGAGTAGTACGTTTGACCACGCGGCTACTGAAGGTGGTGCCGCCTAATTGACGGGATAAATCTTCTTATTGCAATATTTCTTATGGGTGTAGGAGCTCTTGAAATTTCAAAACCACTAGATTTTGGTGTTCCGGCGTGCTCACCTTTGATTTTTTACAGGTATCAAGTTTGTACTGGAGTTAAGTTAAGCTGTAAGTCGTGGGCTGATATCTATTAGTTTGTTTAGAATGTGCTTGTTAAATACTCTCCATAATAATAACAACCAACCAGTGCCCTCAACTTAATTTATGTTTAAAGATATTTTAAAATGATGCAAGAGGGATTTAGTGTTCTATCTCATTAGGCATGTGCCAATATCCGACTAACTCATCAGGCATGCACCGATATCTATTTGACCTACCTCATCTGACATGTACCGATATCTATTTGACCTACCTCATCTGGCATGTACCGATATCTATTTGACTACATCAACAGGCATGCGCCAATTTCTATTTGACTACCTCATCAGGCATGTACCAATATCTGACTACCCCATCAGGCGTGTACCAATATCTATTTGACCTACCTCATCTAGCATGTACCAATATCCATTTGACTACATCAACAGGCATGCGCCAATTTCTATTTGACCTACCTTATCAGGCATGTACCAATATCCATTTGACTACATCAACAGGCATGCGCCAATATCTATTTGACCTACCTCATCTGGCATGTACCGATATCTATTTGACTACATCAACAGGCATGCGCCAATTTCTATTTGACTACCTCATCAGGCATGTACCAATATCTGACTACCCCATCAGGCGTGTACCAATATCTATTTGACCTACCTCATCTAGCATGTACCAATATCCATTTGACTACATCAACAGGCATGCGCCAATTTCTATTTGACCTACCTCATCAGGCATGTACCAATATCCATCTGACTACATTAATAGGCATGTACCGACACCCATTTGACTACTCTAAACCCGTTATCAATAAATGTGTTTGCCTCGGTGATAGCGTCTATACCGCTCACAGCTTTCTGGACAGTAGAGCCACGCCCACTCGACAGCGTTGTAAGCACAAACGGGCGGGCGTTTGTTGTTTGCTTTGTGACGTCACCGTAACTGGAGCAGTGACAGCCCTTATAAGTAACACGGTTCTCTTTACCATCTCTTGCTAGCGTCTACATTTCACAACAAAACACGATTAACATGAAGTACATTTTCAGATCTAAAATCTGTCTTTCTTTTCCTCCTGTGATCAGTATTTACTACCGGACACTCCACATATTTACACTTATGAGGCAGAATGAGGATGGTTGAATTTATTAGAAGTATATCCGCAGATTTCACGAGACGCTCAAAAGTTGTTTTTTTCACGCCCCTCCTGGGCTTTACGCACATTTTTTTTTAGTACTGCGTATTACTACCCACTTGGGTTATACGCTCAAGTACTAATTACGCTAATGGATTATGAATTGGGAAGGTTGTATTAAGAGGAAGTGAACCCGCATTTGCGTCGAGGGAGAGTGTAAAACTATTTAGGACAGCCCCCCCCCCCCCAGTTCACCCGACTTGAGATTCGAACCTCGATCTCCCCGTCTTGGGCAGTCTAGCTCAACACACAACTGGCGCGTTAGTCAACTTCGTCACCAAGGCGTGTTTTACGCATTTTAACTAGTAATTCTGTCTTCTAAATGTCGTTAAAATTAATTCACAAATTTGACATTTATCGCAGATTAAACATTCTAACAGACAAACGGATGAATTGACAAGGTCCAGTTAAAACAGTATACCCCATTACGCTTGGTCAATTATCCTAATGGGATAAGGATGAAGGAAGTATGATTGCTTTAATAAATTTACCCGTATTTACTGTGATTCAAACTCTGTCCTTGTCATCAACATTCCGCGGGTCCATCGTTGCGGGTACAATTGGTTTAACAAATGAATGTAAAAGTCAATATAAGATAAATTTGTTCCCGCAAACTACAGTTTGGAACCACTGTCCTATTTCTATGCAACTAAATAAATTATTAACGTGTAAAGCCAATTTTTGAAATTATGTTTTTTTTTTCAGGGTGATTTGAACCAGCAGACAAAGAGGGCAGTGTTTTTGACAGTCCACGATTTGGGCTGTAACCGTAAGTATTCCATCTCTCGTATAGTATCTAATGAACATAGCTTACTATCAGTGCTGGAATTAGGGGGGGAGGGAATTGGGGCAATCGCTCTCTCCCCCTCCCCCCTCACCCCATAAACCCTCCACAAGAAAGAAAACATGAACCCTAATTTCCTAGTGTAGGAGCCTTTTTTTGTGCGTACAGTAATATTCTTCCTGCATGAAATAATTGGTAAAAGCAAATTAATTGGTGTGCAGTTTATATTAAAAATAAAAATCCTGCCGACACTTGATAGATTTACCAGGGAAGTCTCCGTTGATCATTCAATTACCAAACAGCTACTTAGTTTCACCTTTCCTCAGACACGCTAGTCGCTATGATTTAATTTACATAGGTTTATGCCCCCCTACCCCACACTGTATGCCGCCCCCACTTCCGGCACTGCTTGCCAGGGCAATAGAAATATTACTATTAGACAGTACTTCACATCTTCAGCTAACAGGACATGTAGCAGCTTTGTTAGTATTGACAGCTTTTAGGGAATTAAAAAATGTGTTTAAGGTAGTTTAATTGGTGGGAGAAATATCGAAATATCAAACGACTTCAGTGTCGATCAAATTTGTTTCTAAAAAGTAGTTCAAACTAAAAGCTTTGGAATATTTTAAACATTAATAGAGCTACAGTACGTACCTACACCTAACTTTATTTAGGGAAACCAATTAAAAATGGCTCATTGGCTCCACTATGTACTGTACATGTATTTATTATATTATTATTATTAGCACCGCGTCTTACTACCCGTTCGGGTTGTACGCACTTACGCTAATGTGTAATGGTAGGGTGATTGTGAGATGAAATGGCGGACCTACAGTTTAACGTGGGATCCGAACCACGGTGGAGGCCTGGCATTCCCCACATTCACAAGATGTCTTGTCAGAGGTGAAGGAAGGGTTTGGTAATCAGATAAATCTTTGCCGGGACCGAGGATTGAACCCCGGACGCCAGCATAGAAGTCTGACACCTTACCCCTAGACCGCCAGGTCACCTCACTGTGGTATTCGTCATGGAAATGACAGCCATGAAACTTCAAAAGCACTAAAACAATCCTCAACCCTCTGAGAATGTTCTTTTGCTACCTTAATAAAGTTACTTTATTTGTTTGAGGATTCAGGCTTCTGACAATTTAATTATTATATCTCAGAACTGTAACTTGAGGGAGAAGTTGTTAAGAATGAGCTTAATTCACCTTTCCATGATTTTTAAAACCATAACAATCTTAATGTAGGGTTTTTAATCCTATAAAGGATTGTTGTCGCACAATCTAAGGTGTCAAGCTCACATTATATTGGATTATCAGTGGTCTAGGTTTGAGTCTCGGTTGGGTGGGTGCATTTGGCGTAGTTTTACATATTTAGATGATACTTGATAATTGTTTTATCTTTCCTCTTTGTGATAATGCGGGTGAACCTTTCTAAACTAGACTCCTAATCATTACTCTTTAAATCAAGCTATTAATAAATAACCATGATGTTAAGTGTTAATATTGAAAATAAAATAGTAAAAATACTTTAACGTAATATTTTATTTATTTTATTGGGTGTTTTAAATGCACACTTTCTGAACCAACTGATTAGATTAACACATAAATTACAAACTAACTAAACTATATAACCACATAACAATATGGTGACCTGGCGGTCTAGGGTTGAAGTGTCAGACTTCTGTGCTGGGGGTCCGGGGATTCAATACTAGGTCCTGACACAGATTTATCTGATTACCAAACCCTTCCTTCACCTCTGACAAGACATCTTGTGAATGTGGGGAATGCCAGGCCTCCTCCGTGGTTCGGATTCCACGTTAAACTGTAGGTCCTTCATTTCATCTCACAATCACCCTACCATTACACATTAGCGTAAGTGCGTATAACCCGAACGGGTAGTAAGGCGTGGTGCTAACAATAATAACATAGCACTCAGTCTCTAACCATTAATTCATCACTGGACAAGGAGAAGACACAATTCCACCAATGGCACTTTTTCGGCAGAACTCAGGACCCTCGGCTCAGTAGTCAAACAATCTAATGTCAGCCTTTTTAACTAGGTACATACCTATACATTTATTTTAGGACGGTGCTTATTTTCGGGTACTCGGTATAAAGTCCCCCAACAGAAAATGCCGACACATATTTTAAACATTGAATCCCTCACGAAGCAAACCCAAAGAGAAATTGACTTTAACAAGAGCGGCAATCTATACAAAAAAAAGTGATAAATTCTCCAATAAAATTGTTATAGCTTAAATAACTTCACATAACCTATATAGCCTTAGACACTTACAAACTTGAATTTAAAGCACACAAAAAAGGTCATACATTTTTTTTTTTTACTTTGTTGTATTATGAGCGTGAATAGTAAAACCTTCATTCTTGGTTACTACCAACAAGGTTGACAATATGTGCAGAAGCTATCAAAAGTTTACACTTTCAAACACTTCTTTAAAACCAACCACAAAGCTAAGGCCGCAAATACAGTCCAGTTTTCATATTTTGGACCTATCTGACAGATGGAAAAGTTACTGGATGTAATTTCACATGTTCACCAAAGAATGGTGTGAATTCTGCAACTTGTTTTAAGCTGCATCCAGATTAGCGAGCCGAACCTCAAGCTGGAAACATTCCTGCGAGCCATATTTTGCTTCATAAAGTTATGTACTTCGGTGGATGACAGGCGCAGTGAACGGGGAAAATTAAAATTAGCTGCCGTGGCATATATTTATATTTACATATATTTATTGAAACACCACCGCGGTCCACATTTTAAGAACCATTGCACTAGGAGGTGATTTCCCCACCCTCTTTCCACGATAATGCTTGTGCACAGTCTCAATACTTTATCTCTCATCCTCAGATTAAGTTATTAATTAAAGTGACCTGGCGGTCTAGGGGTAAGGTGTCAGACTTCTGTGCTGGCGGCCGGGGTTCAATCCTCGGTCCCAGCACAGATTTATCTGATTACCAAACCCTTCCTTCACCTCTGACAAGACATCTTGTGAATGTGAGGAATGCCAGGCCTCCACCGTGGTTCGGATTCCACGTTAAACTGTAGGTCCTCCATTTCATCTCACAATCACCCATCCATTACACATCAGCGTAAGTGCGCATAGCTCGAACGGGTAGTAAGACGCGGTTCTAATAATAATAATAATAATAATAATAAAGTTATTAATAACACTGGTTCAATCCGCTTTGGTGGCCGCGTGGTCTATACAGTTTATATGATAGCTAATCTAATGGGGTAGGAATGAGGAAGGAAGCATTTTAGAGCTAATCTACCCACATTTGCATGAAAGGAGAACGGGGAACCATTTAGAAAAAAAAAACACCCTTAACAGACCCACCCGGTATTTGAGCCCCGATCTCCCTGTCATAAGCATGCCAGTCTAACACGAGATTGACGTGTTAGACCACTACTGGAGGGAGTTAGGATGTATTTACCCACAAAATCTACTTGGGTGGCAGTAAAATCTTTGTTTACCCCTCTCTCTCTGCTTTTTCAAACAGGCAGAGGCAGTTTCAAACATATTTTCAATGAACAACGAACTTTCTAAGAGAAAGTATCACTATCTTTGAATAGTTCACAGCACGCGAGTAATTATGTAACAGTAAATACTGTTTTTAATATACTCTTTAATTTTTAAAGTTTAAATTAATTCGTATTTATTTCTCTTGGCCTATTATAAAACGAATTTGCAGTTAATATTTAATACGGTATATCGTTCACAAAAAACTTAATTCCAAACAAAATTTATTGGTGTTTTAAAATGTACACCACTCATCTGCTCAGCTAATATTTCAAGATTGTGTGATGAAACGTTAGAAATAAAATATAATTTAAAGTTGTAAGTGGTTCGGCTCAAGGCTCGGCTCACAGCACCCGCCGTACAATGAGTTTTGAGCTGAACCTCGTAAAATCCTCTGATGGTTCGTCAAAATACCGACACTCACTGGGTTGCTGAGAATATTCTGACGAACCCATTTATCCAATGTAAACGACGTTCAAGGCGAGGTTCTGCTCGCTATTCTGGACTAAACCTTAAAGTTTCACGAGTGTATTTTTCTCAATTAGGTACAAGAAATGGGCTTATCAAATTATATAGTTCTATTATAAGTTAATTTTATCGAAATCAAACAAAATATTTTTGGAAGATTTCTACTTAATTATGATCAATTTTTTTTTGAGTTTAATGGAATTATTAACAATAACAATTTTCCAATAAAAAAATAGCTTCCCCAGTCTAGGAAATGAATTCCCTCAATCAAAGAATATTGCTAAAAGATGTGTTTGGACTAGTGATGTCTCAATACTGATATTTTATGTACCTGTTCCAAACCGTTCCAGTTAAACTTTTGTAACAGTTCCAAGTTGACAATACTGTTCCACTACCAATATAGCTCAGCAATGATATCAGAATGAAGAAGCCACTTATATCTCCAAAAAACCCGCATTTTAATGTTTTTAAATAGCAACAAAGAATATTTTATTAATGATTTGAATCTTAAAATAAATACTTATTCTTAAAATTTGTTATCTATTTTTGTTTAAGTTTTTTTTTAAATCGGCCAAAAATTGTTAACTTCACTGAGTCAAATATTTTTTAACAAGTTCAAAAATGCATGTATGCAATCGTTTTATAGGTTTTTGGTGAGAAAAATTGTGATCCTGCACGTTTCACTTCAATACTATACTGCCACTGTATCCTTCACAGTTTTAAATACAACATATAAGTATTAATTATATGTTAATACAAGTATAAAATAAAATTAAAAATTAATAGCATCACAATTTATTTACCACTTATTTATTTGATATAAATAATAAATAAATTGAGATTAAAATTTCCGATTGTCAGCTAGGTGCAAATCCAAATCAAAATGTTGAAGAATAAGTACTTATTACTTTTGAAGCCTACACACAGAATGAGAAGAGAAAATCCTAAACGATACCACCGCGGTGAGATTGAGATTGGTAGAGTAAACATGTGAATGGTGATACCGATAGCGGAATGGGAACTGTTGAGCAGTACCCGCCTCGGTGGCGTAGTTGGCTAACGCGCTAGTCGTGTTGAGCTCGACCGCCGAGGACGGGGAGATTGAGGTTCGAATCTCGGTCGGGTGAACTGTGGGTGGTTTTTCATAAATGGTTTTCCACGCAAATGCGGGCTCACTTCCTCAAATTTAACCTTCCCATTTCCCAATCCATTAGCGTAATTAGTACTTAAAGCGTATAACCCGAACGGGTAGTAAGACGCGGTGCTAAATAATAATAATAACTGTTGATTAGTGTTGGTATCACAATCATCTGATACGGTCACTAGCGCAAGGCTGTGTGATAGGGATTTAGAAGTAGAGTTCCTTACAGATACACCTGTATTGGTGTCAGTAACGAATGACAAGCTGTACCTGTTCCAAACCATTCCACAGAGAGACTATGTTTCAAGTAACTATTTCATTGGTATCGACATATCCCTAGTTAGGAATTATGAACGGCTATTATAAAGGCAATTTTGTGACCATATGCAAATATTTAAAGATAAAAAGAACAATAAAAATTAACGATGCAAACAAAGTTATATTACTTTTAACTTACTATCATTGATGTGTTTGATACAACAAATGTCTGCATTAGTTGTTCTATTGGTACCTCCATACAGAATTGAGTTATTATTTTTAACCAAAGAGAAATAATTTATTTATTGAATTACCTTCATAAACAAATCAAGGTGTCAATGATGTTGTAAACAAATAATGATTGTACAAATGAGCTACTACCCACACAGAAGAATAGCTGAAAATTTGAGAGGTAAATTGGTTTCTTTGAAAGCTATTTTTTCTACATCTTGGGCTGCCAATTTATAAAATGAGCTTTTGTTTATCAAAATCAGTTGAGCCTTTTCTCATAAAATATATATAAAATTCTAATAACATAGTAAAAGATTGACTGCAGAATAATGTTTTGTTTTTTTAAAGCCCTTCTTATGAAAATTACACTGTACACTGTATATATACCTTAGCCATATCATTGGTAGTCTGTAAGAGATTGACCCTACAAATTTACAAATTAATTTATTAAGAATTTCATTCTATAATTTTATATTTATTAAGACTCTCTAGAAGTTGTATCAAATTGAAACTTTTTACAGGTAACCCTTACTGATAGCCTATAATTTTTTTTTTTTTCACCATGTCTTACACCCCACCCTTGCTATCTACTTTACACATATTTTTATGGATGGGATATGAATGAAGGCGATAAAATAGGAGGAAATGCACTCCCCTCGATATGGGCTGTACTTGATATTCATAATACAAACATTAAAGTTTGTCCAAGATTCACAATTGAAGAAAAATATACCTTGATTTTCTTACGAATGGATATTTGAAGCACCTTTTAGAAAATGCAAACACAATTTTTGCTGTCAACATTGATAACATTTGACTATAGTCTATTTTAGTGTTATCTTATAGGTATTGATACTATCCATCCACAATTACAGCTGACACATCACATGCCTTGATGTATGCATGTGTGAAAGTAGATCTAGTAACCTTTCTAGCTGTCATATATATGTATATATGTTTATTTGTTAGAAAATTAGGGTGTGGTTTTGATACATTATATCACCCTGAAGTAAATGTGTATGTCCCACTGCGTAGCAGGAACTATCGATTATATTGCTGTTTTTTGTGTTTTTACAGACACATCATTCCATGACTTTGTGAACCATCCTTCCATGTACGAGATCAAGGAGAGGTCGGTCTTCATCCATATTGATATACCCGGCCATGAAGACAACGCCCTTGCCCTCCCAGACACGTAATTCACGATATTTGTTCATTAGTACATTTTAAGTGCCTGTCTTATCTTCTAACTTTGATAATACCTAATGGTAGGCATACAGCTCGAACCAGGCATAAACAAATATGGCATCTTGGATTGATTTTCTGTATTCTACCTTAGAAAACTATATATTTGACACCAGTAAAACTTTTTTATAATATTAAAAACAAAAGTTAAAAAATTATTATTTTTAAATGAAAGAAATATTAAACTGATTTCAATGTTTCTGTTGTCAAGTGAAGAATATGAAAAGAAAACACTTTTATACATTTTTATGGTTCAAGCTTAGTTTCATTTCTGATTTTTCGATTAATCAGCTGTGAGATGGGGCAGTTTAAATATTTATCTCCTCATCTCATCCTTTCCTCACCTATAGCCCTAATTTATTTTTTTTACCCTATCCCCCTGCTTTCCCCATCCCTCTCACTTTCTCTTTCCCCCTTCATTCTTTGATCTCCCTCAATCTCAATTCCCCTCTCTTCTTAGTCCCTTAAAGACATATTTACTATTTTTAAGTAAGTCATAATACGTTGACACAACAAGCTACGCAACAAAACTAAAAAAAGGTCCATTTATTTTAAATAATTTCTCATATAATTATATCATGTAATGTTTATGACAGAGTGTAGATTTGCACAGCAAGTATTCTCCCAATAAGTTTGCTTTGTCAGGAATGTCTTAAAACATTTTGGGAGAGAAAACAAATTCTCTTTTTATACTCTGCCAAATTATTTCATTTCCAAATTTTCACTCATAGCCCAAAATCATTTTTTGTTGTTTGAACCCTAAAATATATATGTCATTGCTTCATCAAAAACTTTCTACTTAGGCCTGCTAACTAATGCCACTTTGTATATTCATTGCTCTTAAATAAACATTCGTTATTCATAATTTAAAAAAAATCTCATGGGTAAAACCAAAGATAAAAATAGATGTTTACTTAAAATATATGAAATAAAACCAAGTGCCATTCAACTCTGTGTTAGATAGGAAGGTTTGTTTTTGGGAGTTACAAAAGTTAGTGAAACTATTTTAAAATATTTAGGTGTAAGTTAGTAATATGATCTGCAACTGTAACTTTTGATATATAAAATCAATACCTTTAAAATAACACTAATAATAAAGTAAAAGATTATCATTGTTGACCACAAGGAGAAATTTTTGCATATTCTAAGAGCTCTTGTCTCCCAGAATCTTACTCTGCCACTGCTACTATTTATGGCGTTTAGTCAAGAGCTAAAAATGCTAATCCTGCTCATTATTAAATATATGTGGCACACTATGACTGACAAGTGGTGCTCATAAAATACATCAATGTGTTTACACGTGCAAGCTAGCAGGCCGTTTCAATGCCATTGTACCATTTTCAATATTTCTTGACATTTGTAATAATATAAGGATACTGACTAGAAAAACTTGTTTAAAATAATGTTACCTGTAAGTTAAGTATGAAAAGCAAACAAAACTCTTTCAATTATTTAAATCAAATAAGGAGTTAATGCTTTTCATTAGGATATATTTAATATTTCAGTAATATTTTACACTTTCAAAGACATGGTTAATATATTTCACTTTATTAACAATATAATAGTTCACTTTTGTGTATTGTCAGTTCTAAAAATCCATTTCAAATTAATTTTTAATAAAATTAAAGTGAAAATAAAACTCATCTGCTGAAATGTGACAAAAGGTCAAATTAATGTATATTATAAATCATAAATCAGGATCAAAGATTTTAAAGTGTGATGAAAATGGAGTTATTTTGTTTTGAACACACACATCTTTTATAATTTTAGTAATATTCATTATAGTTGAACTAAGGAGAAATAGGAGATTGTAATATAAAGAACATACTTAAATGTTGCATTCACTTAAATTGATTGGCATAACTTCTTTAGTCAATTAAATCAATATAAAAATAAGAAAAATTACATGCTTGATGATTTATTTAAAGAAAGACCTAATATATTATGCATTATGAAGTCAATTAAAACAGGTACAACACCTTTAAAAAATCATCAGTAAGGTTGTACAATAATAATGTTCTGGATTTATTAAATTAACAGATAAACAAGGAAAAAATAATAATCTATGATAATTAAAATATTTAAGCAATACCTAGCAGGTTATAGGATTGGCTGATAAGCAGATTGACTAGTGGAAAAAACTTTGGAGATTTGACTAGATTGTAGTTAATAATACCTTAAAAATGTTAACAAAGACAATAAGTTTTAATAACTTTGACATAAAATATTTTAAGGCTATATCAAAAGTACTAGGTAAATTGATATGTCATTAATAATGAACTTATTAGTTAAATTAATCATATATACACTAGTAAATTGTTTGACAACAAGTTAACAAGGATAGTTTGTTTTGTAATAATTAAAATATTTTAAACAATAACAGTTATAAAAATGACTAATAGAAAGGTTAATTAGTTAGACAGATAGTTATTGATGTACCTAACAACAAAGACAATTAACAGTATAAAATATAAACATTAAATATATTAAAATGAAAATTATGACATAACAAGTAACTTCTTCCACAAAATTATTAAAATAGGTATTAGTGATCTATTAGAACTAAACTTGTTAGTCAAGTCAATAAATATATAAATCATCTTGCATGTCATTTTTCTTATTTTTATCTCAATTTCATTGACAAAAGAAGCTATACCAATCAATTTAAGTAAATATAACATTTAAGTACATTCCTTATATTACAAAATCTTTTATAATTGTAACTAAAAACTTTATTGTTTTCCTTTCATTATTTTAATATGTAACATTAATCAAGTAATAAACATCTATTGAATTCTTTATTTACTTGTGTATTTAACTAAAATATAAATATACTATGAACTCTGTTAAATTTGTTCCTTAGATTGGATACATCTTGTTGCAGTTAATTAACCTAAGAACACACACAATAACCAACCCCCCCAGGCAGTTAGTCTACCAACTGATTAAAGGTACTAAACCTAGTTTTACAGTTAAATATTTTCAATCCTGCAGGAAGTCGGAGCCCTGAATCTGTAGGTTGGAAGGCAGAGCCATAACCGACCAAGCTAATGTGTCGGTGAACCTAATGCAGCCCCCCCCCCCCC
>CABEEJ010004836.1:24633-36155 GCA_901482245.1 Timema douglasi | reverse complement strand
ATAGTGAGATACGCTAACCACGTGTCCTCGTGTTGTCTCCAGTTTACCGTTCCCGACGATGCAGCAGCTTGGGGAGGAATTGCTGACGGTGGTGGACTTCTTGCACGTCAAGTACGTCATTGGTCTGGGAGAGGGAGCTGGTGCCAACATACTCGCGAGGTTTGGATTGGCCCACCCTTCCAGGGTGCTCGGCCTCATCCTCATCAATTGCACTGGCAGCGCCGCCTCGGTGATGGACACCTTCAAAAGCAAGGTTCGCTTTGTTTTTAACAATGCAAACTTTTGACACTTTTCTCTCTTTTTTTCACATTATACCGGTACAGTACAATAGAGCAGTGATAATTTATACCTCAAAAATCCGGATCGTTAATAATTTGGATTGCCAAGGAAAAAATATGATTCATAAAATTAACCCCAGTGGTATCAATATCAGAGACATGGCCGCTAAAAAACACACCTCAACCCCTGTTAAAAAAAATTGGAGATTTATTTTGTTGTTGAATTTTTGCCTTATTATATTCCTTCAAAATTTGTGATATTTAGCAACAAAAAACAATGTGTAAGCTTGTTGTTTTAATAAAGTAAAAATATTTCTACCTTAGCACTGAGTTTTTGTAAGTATCCTGTCTTGCATTTTTTTATAGCTACTTTATTTCGAAAATTCAGACAAATTGATAATTTGAGTTGGGTTGGGTTAGTCTGAATTATTGACGTTCTACTATATAAATAAATATAAGTTTACCCCGATTAACAACTTTATGCCTCAGACTTTTTACTAGGTATAGATTTTCCAAACATTTTGAATTCAAATTCAAGATTTAAAAAAAATTGGATTAAAAGAAAAATTGAGTTTGAAATTTGTAGAGTTACTATGAAGCTTACAAAATTGTTTTGTCCAACAAGGTAAAAAAGACATACCTTATAAACAGTCGACAGACAATTTATTTACTAAATAACTGAATGACAATGTGAATTCACATTTTAAAAAGAAATTTAATCATTTAGTAAGTTTCTATTTTCTAAAGTAATTAAGGAATTGATATGAATAAGGTTAGAATTGAGGGAGAGAAATTATACCAATGCAGGAAAATTAACCTTTTAAGTTAATCATGTTTTCTAAGGATCTAAAGAAAAGTGTACTTGACCCAGCTCTAATTATAAGATGCTTTAGTTTGAATCCTGGGGAATTTATGATTTCTTGAACAGCACTTAAATCAGTGTGGTGCAACTGACAGCCCGCGGGCCAAATGCCGCCCACAGTTACTGAAAATGTGTCCCTCACAGTATCCCGGAGGAAAATTAAAGGGAAACCCTCGATGGTAGATGTGAAATAGCTAATTATTAAAATAAATTTATATAAAAAAAAAATCATGATTGAATTTTATCATGAATTTATTGATGGATAGATACATATTTATATTACTAAGCTGTGTAGCAAAAGTGTGGGTACATACAGATTTCTTAATACATTTTTGGGATATTAATAAATGTTTTTTGAAAGTAACATTCAAAAGATTCTACCAATCAAAAATACCATTTATATATGAGTATCAAAAATACCATTTATATATGAATATAAAAAATACCATTTATATATGAGTATCAAAAATACAATTTATACATGAGTATCAAAAATACAATTTATACATGAGTATCAAAAATACAATTTATATATGAGTATCAAAATTACAATTCATACATGAGTATCAAAAATACTATTTATACATGAGTATCAAAAATACTATTTATACATGAGTATCAAAAATACTATTTATACATGAGTATCAAAAATACAATTTATACATGAGTATCAAAAATACAATTTATACATGAGTATCAAAAATACAATTTATACATGAGTATCAAAAATACAATTTATACATGAGTATCAAAAATACAATTTATACATGAGTATCAAAAATACAATTTATACATGAGTATCAAAAATACAATTTATACATGAGTATCAAAAATACAATTTATACATGAGTATCAAAAATACAATTTATACATGAGTATCAAAAATACAATTTATACATGAGTATCAAAAATACAATTTATACATGAGTATCAAAAATACAATTTATACATGAGTATCAAAAATACAATTTATACATGAGTATCAAAAATACAATTTATACATGAGTATCAAAAATACAATTTATACATGAGTATCAAAAATACAATTTATACATGAGTATCAAAAATACAATTTATACATGAGTATCAAAAATACAATTTATACATGAGTATCAAAAATACAATTTATACATGAGTATCAAAAATACAATTTATACATGAGTATCAAAAATACAATTTATACATGAGTATCAAAAATACAATTTATACATGAGTATCAAAAATACAATTTATACATGAGTATCAAAAATAATAGTTTATTAAGTGTGGTTTGTAGGCCTATATTAAGTTGATGTTATAACTAAATATATCTTCGGCCCCCGGTACAAACTGATAATCAGATTTGGCTCTTGGGTTGAAAAACATTACTATACATGAAAGAAGCTACAAGAGAAAGAGAGAGAGATAATACCTAAATAACACAATTTGGCTTTGATTTTGTAAAGAGAAACACAGTTTATACTGTTGCCAATGGACAAAGAGATAATCACTGTATATTGAAGAATATTGATAGTTACCACTCATTTTCTCGATATAGGTTTTGTTCTTTCTAACTCTCCAGGAGGAAGTGTGAAACATGCAGTGAAACTTCCTGAAACAGGGGTCAGAAAAAAAAAAGTGAAAAGTAATTACTTAAAGAATCACATAAATAGGAACATTTAAAAGAAGAGATCAACATCAAGGACAAGCACAGGACATTAACTAAAAGGAAGGAGGTTAATATATTGTAAACAGCTACCTATTTGGGGGAAAAACAACAACTTTTCATTCACTTTATTTGAATTTGTAAACACAACAAAGAAAAAAACATTACACTTTTTAGATAAGAACAATTCATTTTATGAAACAAAAGAAATAAATGGTATGGTATACCACACAGAAATTCTCTCGCGTTTATCTTGAAATATACATTTACTAAATACTTATAAGATTTGTGGAGTAAGATAATAGGTATTTGTGTTGTTGTAGAAAAACTACAGCAAAGATCATAAAATGAAGTAATATTCACTGTTACTTAATCTATGGCTTTAGGAACTAGGAACATTGTTACAGAAAAATTGAGAAAAGGGAAACATCTGTGGCCACCAAACAGCATAAGAATCACATACATTTTTAAAGACCTGAATTAAAAAGTATAGTAGCTATATATTCTTCTTATAGCTCATAAATTATTGGTTTTATAAAAATATATTTCATAATAAAGATGTTTGTCTTTAATAGTACTACAACTTTACAAAGATAAGTTATTTTGTATCATAAATAGTTGCAGAGAAATTATCAAAATTGGATAGTTTCACTAATGTAAAGTAGCTTCAAAATAATTTTTATGAAAAAATGAGAATTGTCATCTTTTTTATAATGATAAACAGTGTCTTGATATCAAATTTAATCAAAATCCTTAGAGCAGATTTTAAGAAAATCTTTTTTTTCTCTCTTCAGTATATTATCCTTAAACTTAGGGTTGGATATCTAATTCCAAAAAACTCTCGGGGGACCTTATTAAAACCCCAAATACCAAGTTTTTGCCCAATCGGTAAAATAGTTTTGGCTCTAGCCCGAGGTATAGATAGACTGAGAGCATTGTGAAAATGGTTCTTTTTTTGTTTGTTACAGGGGGTCATGAAATGTTGAAATTTATCAAAATCTTGAGTCCGATTTTTTTGACCATTACAATATTTTGAGGTATCGAGAGAAAGTAAAAGTAATTATATATGAAAATGTGGTGGAATCAACTATAATAGTAATAGTAGTATTACCATAGTGGTGGGATATGACCTTTTTGGAAGTTTATCCATAAACTTACACCATAAAGTGAGCCCCAGCTGTGGAGGAAATTGGTTTTATCATGATCTGTGACTCAATAACCAGTAATGTTTATGGAAACTTTTTAGTTCCTTTATTTAGTTTAAAGATTGACAAAAAGGAGATGTGGAGTATATTCCCGTTCTATGAATTGACTGTCTTCTGCTTTAAAAAAATAATTTATATCCTCAATGTATTTTCAACTGTTATCAACAGTAATACATAATACTAGCATACTTCAACATTGTATCACTCTGGAAAAAAAACCCAGGTACAACACCTTTAAAATATCATCAGTAAGGTTGTACAATAATAATGTTCTGGATTTATTAAACTAACAAATAAACAAGGAAAAATAATAATCTATGATAATTAAAATATTTAAGCAATAGCAGGTTATAGGATTGGCTGATAAGCAGATTGACTAGTGGAAAAAACTTTGGCGATTTGACTAGATTGTAGTTAATAATACCTTAAAAATGTTAACAAAGACAATAAGTTTTAATAACTTTGACATAAAATATTTTAAGGCTATATGAAAGATATGACTTATCAAAAGTACTAGGTAGATTGATATGTCATTAATAATGAACTTATTAGTTAAATTAATCATATATACACTAGTAAATTGTTTGACAACAAGTTAACAGGGATAGCTTGTTTTGTAATAATTAAAATATTTTAAACAACATTTATATATATATAACATATTCCTCATATCCTCAAGGATATTTAAGAGTTGAGTGTTGAAGGTTTTTTTTTTGATTGGGGTTGTTGCTAGAGCTATGTACTGATGGTTTAACCCAAAAAAATATAGGACATACTTAACAAAACTCCAGCCAATGCATTTACTGCCTATTTGAATGTGTGTACACTATAATTAATTGGTGATAATAAAATATATTAATATTTAGTTATTGCGGTTTAGTGGTCACTGTTCTGGCTACAGATCCAGAAGTCTCTGGTTTGATTCCCATAGCTTCCAGAATTTTTCTGTGAAGCAGTAGGTCTGGAACGGGATCAATTTAACCTCGCGGAGACAAATGAGGAGCTACTTGAATAAAGAAGTAGTGGATTCAGCCTAGAAAACTGAAATTAATGACAGTAGGATGTTTTCTAAGATTTTGATTCGGATTTGTAGGTAAAATGAAAATTTTTATTTGAGATTTCACCCATCTTTAATACTCATCCTGAAAATTCAGAACATTTTCAAACACTTTTTGCTGAAGTTCTTTTACTCTGTAATGAAAGTGTCAAAACTGAAAATGTTTTGTATTTCCGTTCTAAAACTATGTTGTTTTGTTTGTTAGTTTGTCAACTGGAGGGGGAAGCAGAGTATGAGTCAGTCTGCTGAAGATTACCTTATCTTTCACAAGTTTGGACATGTAAGCCATTGGTCACCCATATTATTTTTTTTAGTCTTATAATCGGTGATACTCTTGCTTCTAATCACTCTCACCCATTGCAGGACCTAACTAACTACAAAATAAAATTTTATAAGCAAGTCTAAATACATATTATAAGATCAATGTTTTCATTTGGCCACACCATTTTTATAAATAAATTAGATATTTTTTATAAACTTTTATCTAATTTAGGAATCTAAATATTGACATTGCTTGTTCATGTATTTTTTATAAATATTAAAACATTAGTAATACAATAGTGATGTTTTCATGCTTTGCAAATATGTTCTGTCACTTAAAGAGAGATAGATGATATGATTACTTTACATACTTTCTCATATACTATATAATAAATAGTTCATAACTTAAGTTTAAAAAATATGTTTTCTCTGAACCATCTTTAAATGGTTTCCTAAAACAAACACATAATTTAAATACTCATGACGAAACACTCATCAGTTATAAATTGTAACAAAATTATTCAAACCAATTTTAGTTTAAAAAAAAATTAGTCATAATTAAATTGCCAAATGAATTATTTTTGGCAAAACAAACATACAACAAAGTTTTATAATTTTTTAAAATAATTTAAACAAATTTTTCAAACAAATTTTCAAAAATCAATCATCATTAGTAAACAACTATCAAAACTTGAGTGTTACTTATTAACTATGTAAAATACATCATTTTGAACTAAAATATTTATAATACTATACAAATTTTCCACATAAAAAAATCAGGCATTAGTAAACTATCTTTAAGTTTAGGTTTAGCGTTAAAATAAAAAATTACTTTGAAGTAATCTTATATAACATCTGAATATCAAGTCCGAAGAAAATCCATCAAATCGTTTTGGTTGTATTACCAGGTCCAGATAGACATGTGGGTAGACAGAAATGTCAAACCAACATTTTTGAGTTTGGGAGAACATAAAACATCAAAACCCATCTAAATCTCAAGGTCAAAAATTTTCACGGTTACAGTACTTTAATTATGAGAGAGTTTAAAACGAATTTGTGAAACAGATGAGTATGAAATGGATTTTTAGAATGTCATCTGTCAGAAAAAAACCAAAATTACCTAGAATGAGCAATAGCTATATTAATGTTTACTCTAAGACATTTTCATTGGACATTTTTAATAAGTTTAAACTAGTGCATTAACATTTTTCTTTTATGTTTGCTTGTATACTCTACCTCTCTTAAAATGATACAAAAATAAAGCATTGTTAGTTGCTTGATGACTTAAAAATAGGAAAGAATCAGTTCTGAAACTTGTTTTGATCCTATCTCTGTGAAGAATTTTCAAGTGTTTTTTCTTCTTCTTTTTTTTCCTCTCTTAATGTCTGGTATTTCTGTGAGAAAAAATGAAGGAAAATTTCTGGATAAATAAAACAAGATATTAAATCAAGAACATAAATTTAAGGAGGAAACAGTCTATAGAAATATAATTTTAAAAAAACTAATTGAAATCTTATTTATTTAGGCTAGTTTTGTGTTACTAAAAATGTAGTATTATTTTAAAAACTTTTTTCAAAGCTGTCTATTTCTTGAAACATAAAAAAAAAGAAATAAACACTACCAGTGAGTGGAACTTACATTATTTACTAATTATTTTAATATCTTGATCCAAATAAGTGCCTACTGCTTCAATGCGGACAAATCAACTCTTTGGCTTAAAATTTTTTTATTGATTAATGATTTTTCCTTAGAACTATCTTCCGATTGATTAAATGAACTTTATTCTCAGTGAATACAGTTTTTAATACCACGAGATGATGTTTTATCAATTTATGTAATGAAAGCTTCTGGTCAAAGTTTCCTGCTTCTTGCGTTTAGTTGCATTTTTAATATTTTGATTTAATTTATTGTTAGTGTCATTTTTTTCTGGTGACTGTGTGCATGTACATCTTAGCTTGGCAATATATAAAAACAAAGGAGTAAATACTTACACCTAAATAAATGTGAATCTGTTCACAAAATGCCACTAAAATTATGATTCTTCATATATTATATTTCAAAAGTTTATTATAATGATAATGTTAATAATACAAATATAATTAATATAGTCTATTTGATACTAAAAACTCCTCTGGGCATGTAAAATAATTTCTCCAAAAATTGACATATTGGTCATACATTCTAAAATAGTTTTGCTATCACTAGTCTCCAATAACAGTTCATGGAAATGCATATATATATATTTATTTATTTTCATTTATTTAAATCACTTCCTTAAATCTAGAACAGACATGACAGCCAGTCCCTGTTCATTAATTCATCATCGTTAAAGGGGAAATCTACATTTCACCAATAATAAATTTTTCAACCATGTCCGGAATCAAACCCAGGAAACTTAGCTCTGTATAGAGACATGCTACCGACTGAGCTAAGGTGTCATACAAAATATATAGTTGTATAATTAACTGCTTATATTGCATTACTTTTTTTTAATAACTATCCACATATTTTCTATATATTTATTATTAATTGTAAACTTTTAACATAACTTAGGTGTAGCCATATTAGTTTAAATTACATATCCCAACATTCTTTATAAACAATTCTTTTTTAACCAGATAATAAACACGATGTGTGTTACTAGTAAGCTTATAGGTATACACCAAAAAAGTGGGTACGACCTTTGTTAGATGAGCTATATATGATTGGACACATTTACTTTATTTAATCATCTTATGTGTAATTACAAATTATACATTTTTACACTTGTTTTATATTGAAATGTTAGCAAAATTACAAACCTTATTTTAATTTGCAGGTCCTAGTATGCTCTCTTGTACTAATTTATTTAATGAGCTTAATTTTAAATAAAATATATTATAAATGTTGACTAAAGCTACATTGTAAGTTGCCAAGTTCACTTATTGGATATAATTGAAAGAAATCTGCAGGGGAGACAAGATCTAGATACATATCGACAGCTCACAACAAAATAGATTAAACTTAAAATTAGGGATGACTCAACTCATTTCTTTGGTGCCTTTGTTATGTCAGCTCATAACTTCAAAACCAAAGACGTTCATATTTCCTAAAAGGTTGTTCCTCGTTCCTTAGTTTTTATTAGTTTTGGAGAAAAAAACTCTTACTGCCTACGTTCCTAAGATGAAATGAGTATAGTTGGTGTAAAAAGATTTTTTAATTTTCAATGCATACACTTTTGTGCACCTATAATGTCTACAGAAATGAAATAATAATACTGGAACAATTTTGTAACCAATTTATTTAAATTAGATAGCACTTTTCAAAACATATTTTGCAAATCAGGGGGAAAATGTTCCCCTTCCAACTACTTTTCATATTTGTATTGTTTCGCTATGGTGAGTGTACATTCCTTGTTCTCCTTCTTTTAAATTTTATTGACTTTCGCCATTTGGCGTTTTTATATGTATTGTCTTTTGGTTAACTATTTGTGACTACTGTGATGATTTGGGTTTGTGTCAAGTATGCATTGCTGTTATAGTTCATATGTTGTATTCTCATGACATACATGTTGCATTGCTGGGTTTTAATATAGCATGTGTGCATCTATAACGTGTTCACAGCATGAAATTGGACAAAACCATGTTATAATTCTATGTGTCAGTGATAAGGTGATACCTTTTAGAAAGAGTTACCAGATACCTAAGTACACTCTAGAGCACACTCTTCCCCAAATTTATTATTCCCGAAAAATTGACTTTCTTTGTAAATCTATAAAGGGACAAGGATGTTTTGAAACCAAAACTTAAATAATTGTTTGTCAAACAAGGAATAGAAAAAATTTATAATGAAATTAAAATTCAAACAGATGAGCACTAAAAACCAGTGAGAGGAAATTAATTTAAAATTACTCTGTACTCTGGACGCCGTTCACCTATGGAGTAAATTACTTAATTGTTTTCTTGAATTCTCAAGGGCATTAAAAATATCATGCATGCGTGTTCCAGAATTTCTGACAGGTTTCTCATTAACTAGTCGTAAAAAAAGTCAAACATTTGACATTATTTGCTGCATTTAGAGATTGACAAGCATGTGTTGAGTACATTCTGGCACAGATTAATAAGGGGCTTGGGGACTGCCAGCTCATCCCTCTACCTTTGTACCGTCTGCGTCACACCGTGAGGTTTGGTTGGAAGGTGTGCCGTGCCGCTAGATGGCACGGCACTCACTCTGAGGAGAGGTCAGGCAGGAGAGGATAAGACAGTGAAGTCGAAGTTGAAGAACTGAATGGACGTAAATATGTGAAGCAAAAGACTGTTCGAGATAGTGTGTTAGATGGAGGTATCTGTTAAGTGGAACCATGTGTGCCTGACCTCAAGAGAATAGAAATAAAGTAACTTTAAAACAGAATGGGGTTGTTTGTCTTTGTTTGAGACGTTTCCGCATGAAAAAGAATAAAGGGAAAGGAACATTTTCGGCACTGACGCATCGGTATATGGGGTATCGAAGAAATGTACCCAGTGGTATAATACAAAAGGGGTACACCTTAAAAATTTGGATGGCGATACCCACTGATTATTTAGCTTAAGTCAAGGCAGTTTCCACTAATATTACCTTAAACATGATGCGGGAGCCTCTTGTTTACAACATACTCTAATTTTTTTTAAGCAGGCTAACTTTATTTTTGAAGACGCCACAAATTAATTTTAGCTTTATCTCCCCACCTCTTTAAAAAACACACATTTAGAACGTTATTATGCCCCTGAGTACTTTTACATTGCTTACATTGATTTTCTTATGTTTAAAATCAAATACATTGTTGACCGAGCTTAGCGAGGTTCTCTTTTGAAAACCATTTAACATTTTGCTTGTCTATCTGTCCATCCACATCTTTGTTATGAAATAATTGTCAAGTGCATGGACCAATTTTAACTAAATTTTGCAGGAACATTCTTCGAACCTATACCAAACAACTTATGTACATGGTTTTTCGATCTGACAATCCATTTCAAGATGATGGTCACTCAAAAATCTGTCTGTTTGCTTCGAGATAACTGCCGAATCCGTGGACCAAATTTAACCAAATTTGGCAGGGCTATTCCTTAAAGCTAGGCCGAACGATGTATGTAGATAGTTTTTCAATCAAATTATCCGTTTATATATGGCAGCCACTCTATAAAGTTTTTGTTTAGTCACTCATCTCAAGTGATTTTAATTTATTTTCCTAAGAAATACATCTAGCATGTACTTGCTACGTAGCGCTTTTTTTAAAAAGAAATATTAAATATATTGCGAGATGTCAGTTATAATCTATGAATATAATACATTATTGAATATATTATTAGTTTATATTTTGTCCAACTTAATTACTAAGAAAAAAACAACTTCAAATTCAAGGAGGAATTTCAACTTGAAATTCAAAGAGAAATCTTGAGACTGGAGTAATTATAATAACATGACATTCTTAACATGGTGTACCTGGCATTTTCTTAAACAAAGGAAGTGAAATATACTGTTCACAGAAGTTCTTGTATCTCTTTTTCAACTGCCATCAATGATAACACTTGATACTCACACACCTCACCATAATTACACATTCTAATAGTAGATAAAATACATATTAGAATTAGAATATTTTTTTAAAACTATTTTCTACAAGAAGACGAAGGATAGAAGTATGGATAGGAATATTGATAAATGCATAAACACAAACAATTTTTAGATGTTTAAATCATATTGTGGGCTATCCACATACCTACACTAATAGAGTTGGGTTGTGGAAAGTAGATAAGTTTGAAGGGATAATGATAAAACATTAAGGAAAATTACCCTCAGTACACCTGGTAGGGATTTTATCCCTGACCCTCGTGTCACTGGCAAATCAGATCAGATGGTGAAACAGATCATGAGTCTGCATGCCCATCCAAGGGGATGTTTTTTTAATTTATCATACTTTTATTTTTTAAATGAGGCCAGACAAATTGTTCACATGCCGCTCCTTTGAAATCCAACATGTGTATGTGTATGTGTATGTGTATGTGTGTGATATAATTGTTGTGGGAATGCTGTGTTGCATTGTCGTCATGTTGGATAGTTGTCAATTAATGTGGGTTTGTTTCTGTTGCCTGTTTCGTGGAGCAATGTTCTTCTGTACTTTCTCTGTCTCTCTGTGTGCAGATATTATCAGAGGTAATTATTTCATTTCTTGCTTCAACCACGCCATTTTTTTTTTTTT
>CABEEJ010004836.1:0-18798 GCA_901482245.1 Timema douglasi | reverse complement strand
TTTATTTGTGTTAAAATGTGTGTGACTACTTCTACTATAGAAGACAGAAGAAAGGAAGAAGATGTCACCTTTGTGTATCGAATTCTTCTCACATTTTTCCTCTTTCCCTAGGTGGGCTTTCTTCATCAAATTTTCTCTTAGTAGTTTATTTTTCCTTTTTATTTAGTTTTATCAATTTCCTTTATTATAAAATTATTTAGCCATTGGGCCACCTCATTTTTAAACAATCCTAAATTTTCGTTAAAATTGAATACATTTTTAGATTTAGTTTCATACTTAAGAGCAAAAATAAAAAAAATAATATATACAAAATGGTCCAGTTAACCCCAGTCTCACCTAAACAAATCTAATATGAACAAAATGGATATTTGTACATTCAAAGAGCAAAATATTAAGGAAATGGGGTAATTTTAGTATTTTCAGACTTTTCTTTTAGATGGTCAGTATAATTGTTAAGACCCTCAAATACTAACGGGTTTCTCAGGTTTGAGAATTAAATATTATTTTGGGGTATTTAACCTACACTTTCTAAACCGTTTACTTATATCCACACATAGAATTGTTTATATTAATAAAACAATATGGTTTAAAGTTCAAGAGTTTAGAGTTAAAAGAAATCTTAATATGGTATTAATTAGATGTAATTACAAAATATACTAGTTATTTTATTGTTAGTACAATTTTTGTATGTTACCTAATTTTAAAGGGTTTGTGATTAAAGCAAATTACATTTTAGTGAACAATGTTTGTCTCTATTGTTGGCAGCAATTGGTGAATAACGTCAATCCTGACAGAGAGAAGGTTCTAGCCGAGTTTCAGGCGCGACTCAGGTGCACCCTGAACCCGAAGAACCTCAAACTATATGTCAATGCTTTCCTCAAGTATGTTTTTGTGTGTATGTGTGTGTGTGTGTGTTGATTGTTGTATGTATATTTAATTATTTATAGCACTAGTTTAGTGTGTCAGCTACTCAATCCTCTTTTCTATCAAATTAACTATTCCCTCTAAAACGACTACTTTTTCCTTCTCAATTCTGCTAAAGAAGGGTCTTGATATGGCTCAAAATTTACTTTGATTTGTTTTTTTGGTGTGCTGTTAGCTTTTGGGTCTACATTTTTCTATTAAGTGAGTCTCTGTTCTTCTGTCGTTGTTTATTAAATACAGCTGTTTGGCACAATTTTTTCCTTCCTTTTCTAAACAAAGGTAAATACCAACTATTGTTGAATAGTATTTTTAAAGCATGATATATTTAAAAGTGTTTGGATAAGATTTTAACTTTACGTTGGTGGTCACACAAATTGTCTTGCAGCTGGCCACTTTATTATTAGTGTTTAAACCAAAAATATCGCATAGGAAGTAAGAATATAAAGCCGAGGTGGGCCTTTGAATTCAAAATAAAATTAGATACGAGTTTCAAACAATACAAAAGGTTGTATAGTGCCAATTGGTGGAGCTTCACAGCAGTCGTGTTAGCCTTACCGAGTGGCATGGTTTCACATTTCAGCCGAAAGGACCTGTCTCTGAAGCAGTGCAAGGTGGATGTCCTGCTCATCACTGGGCTGCTCAGCCCGTACGCATCAGTTGTCGAGAAGCTGAATCGTGATCTTGAGAAGAACAAGGTCACTCTGCTCAAGATAGAGAAGGCGGGAGATGTGCTAATGCAGGCTGTAAGCTGTAACATTTGGTTATTACTTTTAAAGTCACCCTCTGTGCTTTATTTTTAATATGAGTTATTTAGCGTGCACTCCTTCATCCAATTAATTATATCAACACACAACTTGCATACTAATCTAGCTTTAGAAGAAATGCAACACTCAGTTCCTCGGCCATTAATTAATCCCCGTGAAAGGAGCTCTAATTTAACTAATGACCTATTTTTCGGCTATACCATATTTTACTAAATGTACTTAACTTTCGCATTTTGTGACAGTTGGAAAATTGTTAAAACAGTTTTGTATTTATCTGTTTCTCGAATATATTTTGTCACCTTGATGTGCAAGGTCAATTTAGTCTACACCACTTGCCAAAAACAACATAGTTTATTTTCGAAGCAGAAGAACATAGAACAATTTTCAGTATTTTTATATGTCAGAAAAGGTCAAAGTTACTTTAATTAGGCCATATTTAGGATTACTGTTTTTTTGGTAGATAAATTTCTCATTGAATATAACTAAGGGATTAGTATAAAAGAGGTGAAGCTATAGGGACAAACAGGCTCCTCCCCTAGGGTGACACGTGGTGTAGTGTTTGTTTAACCTCATCTCTTGGTAGCATTATCCCTTATTTGAAAACTGATAAAGTGACTTAAAACACTTATGTAGTGTTTCTATGCTGTCCTTTAATACATATCCAAACCATTAGCAATTATTAATCTTACTAAACACTTAATGTAATATTCTGCCTTGCATACATACTTTGTTCGTTTGACAAGTTAAACCAATTTACATCACTTATCATAATGACAATACATGTTTGGGAATATGGATAAATATTTTACTGGTTTTAGTAACTTTTCAACTGTCAAAACCAAAGTTACAATGATAAGGCAAATGCGGACATTTCACAACCCTATGAGTTTACTTTCATGGCTTTGCCCCCTTTTACTTATTTTTACCCGTATATGAGCTAGTATAGCTATTATTAACATTATTACTTTTATTTGTAGGCCTATGCTGTATTATAATTACTATACGAAACTCTTTGTAAATGCCCAAAGTATGTTTGAGCAGTTTCTATGTGTTGTTGTTTTTGGCAATCATGAAAACACACTCTTAAGTTATTGTGGGCATTTCAAATGTTTTGCTTAATAGTAGAAATGAGTTTGTTAACACCAATACTTGTATGTGCATCCTGATTGGTTTCAGCCCCACAAAGTGGCCCAAAGCATTCTTCTGTTCTGCAAAGGCCAAGGGATCCTTACCTCCTTGGTGATGCCTGGCGTTGACCGTCAGAGGACCTTTTCTGGCAGCTCAGACGGCAGTGGAGACGGCTCGCGGCCACGCCGCATGTCGCGAGGGATGAGCATGGAGGAGTACGACAAACCCAACATCAGGCGACTCTCCCTGACCGTGGTCAACCCTGACCAGCTCCCCAATAAGCACAACTAAATATGCTCGAGGGTGCAGGTGAACACAAGCCATTCCTTCTCACACTATCACCCTGTCACTTTATTCAAGTGATCTATGGGAAAGATTCTTGATAGGGATGGTTCCTACGAATCTTTAAATCCTCGCATTCTTCAAATCCTTTATGATATTTTGATTTGAGGGTTAAAAAAAACTCAAATTTAACTTTTGAAAAAAAAGATTCCTTTATTAATTTAATTCTTAATAGATGACAGAACATCAATTTACCAGGTAAATGAATGTGAATCCTCCTGATAACAAAAAATGCTATTTTTTAACTAGCATTTCTATTTTCTATAACTAAAGTAACTAAAGAAATAATGTGAATAAAATCACTAATGAATGGGGGGAAAATCACTATAATATGAGAAAGTTACTCTCTTATTTTCACCATGTTTTGTAAGATTCATATTCTTGATTTGGTATTTGTGGGTAGAATAAGATTAGGATTTGAGGAAAAGAGGATCCAACCCATTTTTAATTCTTAGTATCATGAGTGACAGACCAAAGTGTGCGGACTGACGACATGGTTTGTATTGACCAACTCTCGACCTAATATATGTGTATTAAAGCTGCCACGTTATTTGTCGCTCTGTTTTAATTGGTTTGCAGTACAACACACTTTCATAGTCAAAACATATTTTAGCAATGTGTACGCTGATACAATCTAAGAGGGGACATATGGAAAGTGTGGCTAAGTAGCTCGTTGAAACCTGTATTGGAAAATGCTTTAAAGTAAAACGATAGCAAAATAACTAAGCTGATGCTGCTTTAGGTTATAATAATGGCCACTAGCCTGAGATGTAATTAATTTTTAATGAGTTGGCTTACAAAATGTCCACATTTTTATACGCTTCTGTAATTTGTATTTATCTGTAAACAAATATAATAGGTATTTTGAAACCTATTTTAAATTAGGGATGGACTTTTAGAATCTTCATGTCCTCAAATCCTTAAGGATGTTTGAGATTCAAATCTGAAAAAGAATTTAAAAAAATAATAATCTCTTAGGCTCATAATGTAAGATTCAGATTCGTAAAAAAAATGTAATCGACCCATCTCTAATTTAAATCAAAACAATTGAGTAAAATCAGACTAACCATCTTTTCCTAAATAATGTCCCCTTCTAATTGAGGTCAGGTGCATGGAATAGATGTTGACAACATATTTATCACAACGGTGCATATTGAGGTACCTAGGCCTAAATTTTCCTAGCAGAGGGAAGATAAGTCAACAATAGTGATATTGAAGAACTCAGGTGTAAGCCATGGCACATAACATTTTACACTTTAATATTGCATCAACTTTAAAAAATGAGACGACTCTTGCATAGCTCAGTGGTAAGAGCATTGGCATACTAAGCCAAAGGTCCCGGGTTTGATTCCCATGTCCAAGTGTCATTTTTCAATTTGAAAAATATGACATTTAAATGCAACTATAACCTTAACTAATAATACTAATAATAATACTTAGCACCGCGTCTTACTACCCATTTGGGTTATACGCTTAATTACTAATTACACTAATTGGTTAGGAACTGGGAAGGTTGAATATAAAGGAAGTGAACTTGCACTTGCGTAGAAGAAGATTGGAAAATCATTTAGGAAAATCTATAACCCTTGTTCACCCGAGTGAGATTCAAACCTCGATCTCTCCTTCCTCAGCAGACTAGTTCAATATGAAGCTAACATGTTATTCAACTACTCCACCGAGACAGGTAACAAGTACAATAGCTTGGATATTTAATTCATCAACTTTAAAAAATATTATCATTCTAGGAGTCAACTTCTGTAAAATTGTATGTTAGAATAGTTTTTAATTGAAAACTTGGTGTAGGTTGGGTCATTGAGTGATAAATAGTATCTCACTGTATTTTTTAATGTTGATAAAAATGAAAGTGCAACTTTTTATATAACATTGCTTACACCCGAACGAACCCTTCAACTATGAGATATTATGGTTCTGGTGTACAGTCTGTTCCAGTAAACCTTAGACTTCATGTTATATAGTAGGGGTCTGTGAATCTTCAAAAATGTGTACTTGACACATTCATTTGTTTCAAAAATAAATTCTGACTATTTCATGGGTCTCACATTACTGGTCATACGGTCTAAGCCGTCTCTTTTACAAAAGAGTGGGTTGACAGTTTTGAAGAAATTATGGTTGTAGTCCTGTTCGGGTGTATTGAGGGTGATTTTTCCCTCACCATTTACACAAATGTGGGTGAACATCTTTAAGCCACAAGGAAGGTAGAATTGAAAGAAATTCTATCCAAATTATGTGGAGGGAGAGGGGAAAAAAGTTTATAAAAAATTACCCTCAGTATATCCGGCTGGGATTCAAAACACAAAGAAGAATCAATAAGAAAAAATAAGAGGTCTAAAGTTTATTGGACAATATTTGTGGATATATAATATCAAATTCATGTATTTCTGTTCTGATTAATCATTATTATATACACTCGTGAATTGGTTTGCTCCATTTGGAGAATATAAGTGTAGAAGTATAGTTGATTGTTAGCGCAATAAGTGTTAGCGCAATATGTAGTTAGTGTCTTGCATCTCCTCGTACAAATTTCTAGTTTAAATACACAAATTAGGAAATAAAATAAAAAGTCTGAATGACAGTGAAGTTAAAATATTTACCTACCCTGAGCTATATTCCGTTTTGGAATGTTTTTAGTGAGTCAAACATGTGTTGTAGTTAAATTTGATAATATTAACGGTCATAACTGGACGATAAAGATTTAAAGACATGTTGCATTGTAAAAAATATTCTCCTTTTATATAAATTAAACTATTTGTAATATAATGATTACTTTAGTTTAAAATTTTATTCGGTTGTTTGGTAATATGTGTGGTAATATGTAACTACAAGCTTTGGCAACAAAATATATTATATTTTAAACAATGTGTAGGCTTATATATGGGTGAATTTTTTAAACAAAGTTTTCTATATATTACTTTTAGTTTGTGGACATAACAAACCATACATATCTTTTGGCCCAGTTTCATCAACATGCTTAAAAATATGTTTTGTGCTTCATCAGTAAAACAAACATTAAAATATAAACTAAAGATAAATACTTTATTTATTATATTTATTAATGATTCCTTGAAACCATACTGAGAAATCCATTCAAGTTAGTGTAAACTCTAGTTCTTAAAATAAAAGATTCATTTAAGTTTGTATTTTCTCTTGTATTGTTAAGGTGATTAAAAAAAATTGGTAGTAATTGTTTGTAAATAGCTTTTTGCCATAGTTATTTAGTTTTATGTTTTAAAAGAATGTTTATAAACAATTTTAGGTAAGAAGGAAAGGCTGTAGGAACACTAATAAATCTTGTGTTGGTGCGCCTTTAAGCCCATTTAATGATAATAATAATAATTATTATTATTATTATTTGCATAATGGATAAGTAATCCATACCCTGTTCCCCTTTTGTCGTTTTGACCCCTGGCATCCAAAGTGTTAAGGCACTATTAGTATGACCAAGCCCTTCTTTGCTTTTTTAGTTTTAAATTATTAATTTCCCCCAAAAATATTGTTACTAAGGTTCCATAAATATAACACAATGTTTTTTTTTAAATATAGGTGTGTGCCCTAATTCTTTACCATTCTCTTCATCTGTCTTTTGGATTGTTATTTGGTTTCCTTCTATAGGGAATTGCATCATTTTATTCGTCAGCCCCCTCATGAAGATTTCCGACAAAATACAAAATGTAGTCCGAGAGATGGGGCAGTAAGTAACACAGACAATTTCCTATGGTTGTGTCTGTTGAGAACAGTGTAAAATGTGTACTTTGTTTCTTTTCACTATCCAAGCAATTTTTTTTTCACTTTTTTTCTTTTCACTATTCAAGAAATTTTTTTTGTCCCTATTTTTCTTTTACTCTCTTTAAATTATACAACCCCACTCCAAAACTAAAATAAGTTTTCTTCAAGTAGTAAGATATATAATAATTTATAAAGACAATAGGAAGACATAGTTTGCATACTTTTTAGAAAACATGGCCTAACCCCAGTTTAACTTGAAATGGGGCGGAAAAAACGTGATTCTCTCTATGGTGACCAAAATCTCCAATACTTGAGAATTATGATAATGTATTTTAAGTTTAACTGTGGGCCGCACATATTTTATGAAGAAAGTGATGGAAATAAAGTATATAGAAAAAAGACCGCAAGGGAGCTCAAGAAATAGATTGAAGGAGCAGATAACAGAAAATTTGCAAGTGAGAGGAGAAGAATGGTGGAAGGATTGAGGAAGATGGAGGCATTTTACTAAACTAACCCCACAGGCTGGAAATAGTTTGTCGATGATGAATTAAGGGTGCCATCTACTTGAAGGGAGATGTCCTCATTCTTACTGATTTTCTTATGGGAATGGCAGTAATGTTTAAGGAAGGCTTTATCTATGTTTCTAATCATTTACTTTTATCTCAGAGCTGTTATATTTTGCCTTGAAATGTCCTTGAAAATGAACCAATTTTACCTTTTAATATCTTTGTTTGGAAAAACTTAGAGGTAAGATCTTTTTTTAGTCTTTAGGAATACAATACCACTAAACATATTTTAAAATAAAAAACCACTTCTTAGATAAAGAATGTAAGATTTATTAACATCTCAGCACCCTGGTAAGCCACCAGCTTAATTCAAGACGTGAGGCTTCATTTACTCCCTTTTACTTTGAATTACCTACTAAATACACATATATATTTTTTAACGAGTAAATGTTTGATTTTCACATGTCCACTGTAAATAACCTTCAAACTTTTTTGAGTGAACCACCCAATATCATACACAAAAGTGATTTATACATCACTATGTGAAACATTAATAGTCATTTTGACATCCCAACAACATTTTTTATACTTAAATTGTATTATTTCAACCAAGGCTGTGGAGTCTGAGTCAAAGTCTTGGAGTCTGGAGCAAATTTGGGTGGAGTCATAGTCGGTAAAAATATACCAACACTGGCCTAAAAATAAAAACTTATAGAATGATAACAATATATGGTAAACATATAGTTTAATTTTATACTTTTTTATTCTTTAAAACTAATATTTGTAGTTTTGATTGACAAATGTATTAAAATATAAATTCACATGCCAAAGAAGCTGCATTTTCATTGTTGCATTTTACTGCAGTAAATTTTATATTGTTAAATAATATACTTTTTCAATTTGTGAAAGAGTCAAAGTCGGAGTCGAAGGCTTGGCATATAGACTTCCCAGCCTTGATTTTACCATAGGTAGTAACCAAAAGGTATTTTTTTAATAAAACTTGTATTCAATTTTCTTATAACATTTGAAACCAGTAAAATTATATGCATAAATTAATGTATAGATACATTTATGGTGGTATTGGAGAGTTTCAAATTAAATATCATTTTTTGTTTATCAATAAAAGGCACTGTGTTTTGTTTGCACTTAGTTTCCATGTTTCATAAAATGAGTAGAGACTAGAGACCCAATAAATTAGGGGACATTTCCATTTTAAATGGAAGATATTGTATTATAATACTGATAATTGTTTGATGTGTATGTTTTCTATTGATGGATGTCATCACAATTGTTTGACAAAAATTGTACACAGTTTAAATGTTTGCCAAATATACAGTTCATATGTTTATAAATATATTTTATAATAGATGTTTGTAGATTTTTGCTTTTTGTACATAGAAGAGAATATTTCTAAACAAAATAGTTATAAATATAGTTTTTAGCAAAGTTATTGTAAGGTGTACAGGAAAATATCTTAGGTTTTAAATTTGGATGCTGTATATTTTTTAGATAAATGTGTCATAGACCTATTTAAATAGTAATAGATGTTAATGTTGCAAGAATTTCAGTTTTTAGAGACTTATTGTTAAGAAAATTGATTTTTTAAATTTAATCTCTCAATGACATATCTATGCTAAGATCTAGAAATGACTTCTGTAATTATTAATGAACTGCATAGTTGGTCATGTAATTGAGTAAACAGTTACACAGTAATTTGATTGTTTATGCAATGCTTCCTTCTTGATTGGATGACGCACTGACAGTCCCATTCATTAAAATATTACTGATGTATGGGACAATGAAGTACCTAAGCAAGTCATAACTGATAATCTTCTATGAATAGACTATACCTTTATTGTGTTTCACCACTAAAAGCAATTTTTGTTTCTGTAATTATGTCTGAACTGAATTTGAAAGCATATCCATATTTAAAATGTAGACAACCCTTGGTAGGATAAAATTTTACTGCTCTACTGACATATTAGAAAAAGTGGAGCTTTAATTCACAGCCTAGGAAGAATCAGGTTGTGTTGGCATTGGGAGTTATACTGTGTTAAACAAATTCACAACCAGGTTTGGTAGACAGTAACAAATATATGTCACAATTGAAATATACAATTTTAACTATTGTTATAATAATTGTCTTTAATGCATTTGCCTTTGAGGAAAAATGGACTTGTTAGAAAGTATTTGAAGTATCATTATTTAACAAATTAATTTACAGAGTAAATAAAGAAAATATATTTGTGAAAGAATTATGAAACCACTTCAAAGTATTAAGAAGCCTGCAATAATATAGTAACCATAAAAGTTACCTCAGTGTCATTGTGTTCGACTGACCCAAGTGCTAAGGTTTAAAAACTGAGTCCACTAATAATGGATCCCCCCCCCCCTCCCCTTCCATTCAAAGCGAACTTGGGTGCTGTTCCTTAAAAAATCCCCTTTTAAATGATTTGGCTAGCTATTAGGGTCAATAACAGCTTTTGGCATCAAATACTTTGTAAATAAACTACCACACAACTTGTCCTTTGATATTGTTACACACGGGTATTTTCTCAATGTGTGTTATTTTTAAAACTTGCCGAATATACATGTTTTGTCCTTTTAAATACATGATTTTGATTGAGTCTTTTCACACAGTTGTAGAATAAATGTACATTGAGCTTGAGTTGAACACGCTTTGACTTATTCTTGGCGACTGAAGGGGGCAAAAATGTTCTACTTTAAAGAAAGATAATGAAACCCTTCACTTGCTGCATTATACACTGCATGGATTTTAGATGTAATTTTTTTTTTTTTTTGTGTGGTCATATACAAGTCTTTGTCATCTAGCTCCTTGCCCATATACATTATTTTAAAAATATTTATTTTATTTGATATAAGAAACATGCCCTTTCTGGACTGAACTGATTTATTATATCGGCACACTAGAATTTCTATTAGCTAGAGCAAAAGGACTTAAGCTTATCAATTTTGCATGGAAAAATATTTTCACATACCTTCCAGGGTTATTTTACATGCCTGCCACAATCAAATAGGACTGATGGCTTCACTTCCCTGCCAAAGGAAGCTGTGCTACAGTTTTTTATTGTTCAATAAATATATGTTGACCCTGACTGGGTTTGAACCCATACACACTTTACCTCATGCCCACCGAGGTTGACCTATTTAAATTAAACAGAATTGAGTTATCCCAAATATTTAAATCTACACTTATTAATTTATCATAATGGTGATAACACTAGAAATATCAAATGAGAAACAATAAACTAGTACCCAACACTGATTTCTTATTTTTTCCCTCATTTATGTTGTGTCCTTACACATACACATATTTAGTCTTGTACACGAACAACATAACTCGTGCACGTAATAACACCAAAAAGGACAAAGAGAAGTCTTAGAACAGAACATGTTGTCCATCAATACCTGCTATGACTACTCTAGTCAGTTCAGTCCAGATTGACCAACTTAACCTATACATCCTTGCTATAGAGTATATTACAATTCACATATTGACTACAGTGCTTGGGGGTTGAATATGTCACTAACATGTCTACTGTAGATCAGGTATGTTAGTACTTATGTTATAATAAAATACTTTATGAATAATCTCCATCTTTTTGGATTCAATGATCTTAAATCTTTTCTGAAAAATCGATCAGTGAAAATTGGCTTTGCTTCCTCTATCCTTGGAGGTCAGAAGCCGGGAATTGGATGCTGATACTTTGATTTGTGAAGTATGCATTCACTTTATCAAGTATAAAAGTAAACACCCTCAGTCGATTGACAATCTTTAGTGTGTAAACCCAAAAACATCCTTGTTTCTATTTTCTGTATTGTATATTTTGGTCTAATATAGACTGCAATTGCTTCATTGGGTATAAAGACAACCATAGTAAGATTTTAAGAAGAAACTTTGAAAAAATACAAACTTTTTTTTGTCAAATGACTTTTAAGTATAAATATATGATGATTGTTTTAGTAACTTTTATAAGCTTAGCTGCCAAAAAAAGGGTCCTTATTGAAATCTTTATCAAAATATTGTATTATGCCCAGTCTACAACCATTAGCATCAACTTGTCATATGGGCACTTGTAATACAGAGATGTGCTGCGTTTTTTCTGTTCAAACAAGGACTGTCTACAATAAAATGTCTAAACGCAATTTCAATCAATATGACTCTGTCATTCAAGTAATATTAGAGTTAAAGTTAAATCAAATTAATACCTATATGAAAAAGTTATTAAATTATTACTCTTATTAAAGAATAATTTAAAATGCAATAGCTTATATTATATTTTCACAAACTTTATTACTTGACCAAATAACTAATCACTTTAGTTGAATAAGGTAGCACACCTATATTTGTTTCTGATTGGCTGAATACAAGCCAAAGAGACTACATAAACGGAAGAGATAAACAATGTCCATCTCCTCCTGGTAAGCAATTCTGACATACCACTGCATTTGAGTATGCTATTGTAGACAGACAATATTATGAGTCTGACAAATAGGTGTGACTGGTGGTAGACTGGGCATTAGAGGGGCAAGACGATTCAAACTATCTGCTGGGAAACTGCTTGGCAGAAGGTTGTTTATGTCAAAAGACACTAGAATCAGAATGTACGAATGTGTGAAAGGTGCTCAACGAAAGGTCTGTGAAAATTTACCCAAATTGAAGGTTAACCCTACATTCGGATAAAGCAACAATATCTTTACAGAAACTCACCATTGATAAAATGCTCATGTCACTTTCATGTAAGCATACTCTTAATTTAGTTATCCTGCCAACCAAGCCTCTTAAAAATACATATCGTACCTGTTAAGATATGACTCTTCCCCATTAATATTTATTGAAGAAAATTATGTGTCTTAAAACAAGCCACCGTGAACTAGTTTGTGGTAACTATTTATATGTGCTGTAGAGTACAAAACTGGTTAGGTTATAAACAAGTAACTCTCGGCTGGCTTGCAACAAAGCCAACATTTAATTTGAAGTCACTACACTATTGCTAAAGAAACACCCAGTGGCTTATTTACACAGTATTTGTGTGACACTGAAAACACTTTTAAATTAATTTGTGTGGACAAATAAGAGCACAACCAGTAAGCTGAGTTATTTACATTCACTTTTACTACCATAACACTGCCACTAAGCAGTAGTAACATATATCCCATCTGTGGTAGGAGAGATGTTAAGTGACAGCGAGCAGAAGGTTCTTTATTGCATACATTGGCTGAAAATGACTTATCAACCTATTCGAAAATAATTATCTTCTTAGTAATAATATATTATCAATAACTATATTCTGCTAGCTGTCATTTAACACCTCTCCTATTGTGGATAGGGTTTATAACATGGCCACCCACAATCCAAATATTGCATTGTTTTGCATGCTGACATCATAGTCACAAGTATGACCGGGCCCTTAATGTAAATTCAATACAAGGCAATTAAACTGCCCTGCCTCCTAACATTGATATATTGGATGATTTTCTCAGGGTAAAATAATTTTTCAACTAAATATAATCAATAAACCATGTTGAACACAATCCACTGATTACAGGTATTCAATATTTTAAGTTTGTGGTTTAAATTTCAGACAAGCTTAGAATTGTTTCACCCAAAACAACCAAATGTATGATTGATATGTATATATATATATATATATATATATATATAGGGTTCACCCAGTGGCGTGTGGTGAATATTTTTCTAGGGTAAGCTATCAAGATGTTTTAAATGTAAAAATTAAATTTTATGTCAAATATATTAAGCTACGTACCTTATTTGTAATTGAGCTGGATTCTTCTATTCTCCTTAGCAAATTCCTCAATCATGAGATCGTCAAAACTGCGGATTTTGCCTTATTGTTGTAGAAGACCTTTTTCAATGGATAACACTGACAAGTCTGTGAGCCTCTCTTGGCCTTGTGAATTGCATGCATAATTTTTTATTCTTTTTAATACTGAGAAACTTCTCTCAGTGGAAGCACCTGTTGCCGGGATGATTACAATTAGTTCATACAGTTTTATCACCTGACAATATGTTTTTTGTAGATCATTTTATTTAATCAAATTAAGCAAATCACTGACATATTTGTGATGCAAATCCTGTGAAATGAAGGTGACTACAAGCTGTAATCTTAAAGAAAGGAAATCAAACATAGCTGTCTTTTATGGTCTGGAAAGCCATTTCGAGGAAACTGCGTTTGTATTGTTCAAGATTATTTACATGTTAAAGTTCTTGAACCCATCACTTAGCTGTATTATAAGTATGTCCAAAATCTCACACTATAGGTGTTTGTAATATATTTTTACATCAAAGATGTCAGTATTTCTTGGACTTTTTTTTCATGCTCATTCATGTCCGACTCTTCCTTGGCTTTTGTCCAGATTCTCTCAAATTCTTCATGCTTATTTTTCAAATGATCTTGAAATTCCTTTTCTTTGTTTATGCAATAACCAATGTCATTAATTTTTGCTTTCATTATATCAAATAATATATCAGTAAGAGGGAAAATATCAGCAAATGTATTTAGTAGAAAATTAAAATTGAAATAATACAACGATACTTCAAATCCACGGACAGCAATGTACACTTTATCCCATTTTACCTCTGGATTTGTACTCGTGCCAAACAACGAAATTAGTTGATTTCTATACTCGTAAATAGTTTCAACCAATCTAGAATTATTATTCCAGCAGGTAGAATCTACTCTTGGAAGACTTTTATTCATCCAGAGTTTGTTTGGTTGATTTTGAAAGAAATTATGCTAGGCCATTAAAAGTAAGAAAGAATATTCTTAAGTCTTTGATAAGGAACATGCCCTGCGACAATACAAGATTAAGCCAGTGAACAAAGCAGTGAACGAAAATTGCATTTGGAATTGTATCTTCTACTTTGGACTGCAATCCATTCAAGTGCCCAGTCCTGAAGCCCAAAAATCTCTCTTTGTAGGCCTACCTGTCCATCTTTAGTAACATAGCGAAAGACTAGACAATTGGGAAACATTATTTACATTTGTTCTTTCATCCAGTGGGATGGAAACAAAATTGGTTTTGTTGAACTATTTTTTATATCAGATAGTATCATATTTGAAAGGGCATTGATCAAAACATTTTGAATCAAATTCGATGGTCCCGTAAATATAAATGAATGTTCTAAATGGCTCAATTTTTCATCCTACTCACTTAAAAGATTCACTAGTTAAATGTAATTACCTTTATTGAAGGACTCACTCGTTTCGTCGTGGCCTCTAAATGCCAGTTCTTGCCACGATAAAAAAAAACTACATCAATGAATCACTTAATAATTTCTATATTTTTCCTAACAAGTTTGTTATGCTGCGAGTTGTGTATTTTTTTCTGTCCAAGCATTAGTTCAATTCTAGTTTTACCAAACTTTTCTCGGGGATCATGGCTTGTAAATGATTTTGGGACAAACTTTGCTTTGTAATGGCTTTGTGTATGTTGCCCAAATCATTGTAACCAATACCGCTCCATACACACATGTCATTTGAAAAAAGACAAGACCAACAGTATGACTTTTGTACATGAGGACATCCCGCTAACCATTCATTATTATTGAACAAATATAAGCTGAAACACCTTAAATATGATTTTACTTTTGTAGTAATGTTCAGTTCAGGTGTAGGTCTACCACATTGTATTATTTGTTTTTTCTCCTCAAAAGTACACGAAACAGTGTTACGTTTTAGAGTGTTGCCTATGACACAATCATATTTTGGTTGATCTGTAGATAATACGTAAGAAGCAAGATTGCTTACCTTAATGTCATATACACTGTGAATACCACGTTACACAACTCATACGTATAACCTAACACAATACATTAATACGTTAAAAAGTATAACCATTATTGACTGGTGATTGTTAGGGGTAGAAGGGTCTGCTATCAAGTGATTTCGGGTCCTGTGATGATTACAGTAGAGAGCAACCGACTGAACGCGAGTACACAGCTTAGAGGAATGTACTACGCAGGCGCAGCGCTATTCGCTCACAGACCACAGTCTAGTGGAAGAAGAAAAATCTATTGCACATTGAGCTTTGTATGTATAACAAGTAACACATTATATACCAAACAATAGCATATCAATGATTAAGTGGACACTCATAATTCATAACTTTTTTGTTAGTGGTATTTGTATTTATGTATATATTTGGCTCTGGGTAAGCAAATGCGTACCTTGCATCTATGGAATACACGCCACTGGGTTCACCTGTCCTTACAAGTAGCTACAACTGCTGTTTTATTTTTCTTCACTAAGCACACCATTAAGTGTTCCATATAAACGAATCATTGATGTAGGCTGCAAATAAATGTCTTGGACTGTATTTTTCTTATTAGAAATGGGAACAATGTTGTTTACATTTATAAATTGAATAAATTAATGTTGTGAATGTATTATTGTTTTTTACTTTTGTGTGTTATTTAGACTTGTTTTAAAGTTGTGTTAAGTTGATATGAAAATAAAATTTATTTCATGAGAATATACATTGATATAATAATTCAAGAAAATGTGACATTATTAGATAACTATAAAATAAAAATATATAAAAATAGAATTGAAAATCATAGTCAGAACTTAATAAAACACATGGACCTTCAACATTGTTGTGACAACAAGTAAATCAATTTAACTCCTCTATTATTAATTTGGACTTGATTAAAATAAAATAAAAATAAAAGCGAGGAGCTTTATAAATCTTGCACTTGATTAAATCTTACTTGATTTTTTTTTTTTAATATATATCTATATGACTTACAATGTTGATCGTACAATGCAGAAGTTCCATTACAAATTTTGTACAGTTAGCTTCTATACAAAAAAAAAAGATTTTGCTCGAAAAAGTTTACATGTTTTTTTAGAAGTGCATCGGTAATGTACTCATAGTGGAGAGGAAGAGGGTGGAATGCATCAGAACTTCTGAGAGGGTGGAGCTTAATTTTGCAAGTGTGTGTTTCTGATAAAATCATACAGTAGCAGCTTGTCAGACCAGTAACATCATAGTGGGTTTAGTTGTTAACTACCCTCTGTTGAATGTATCACTAATTAATAATCAAAATAATAATTTCAATCACTATTTGATAAGTTAAAAAGATATAATAATTACAAATAAATTAATAAATAATATTTATAAAGTTTGATTTGCTGTTATTTTAGTAAATTTTTGACAAATAAACCTAATAAAATATTATTTATTAATTTGATTTGCTATTATTTCTACTTTTATTATTCTGATTGTAAAATAAATGATAACTGTTTTGCATATCCTGGTTTTAAACCTATTAACTTTTACTGAAATAATTCTTAGTAATGGGTGTTAGCAAATTGAAGTTCTTTGGCTTTATCATCAACTAATGCCTAGAGGTGACTTAGAGCTCTGCTAACAAGATGATGTCATAAGTGCCTTTCATCCCTGCCGGTCACTCAACTAGAACTCGCTCTTGATGTAAGAAACTTCTGAATCAGTTGCCACCTCCTCATAGTCTCGTTCTAGGGCAGCCAGGTCCTCCCTGGCCTCTGTGAACTCCCCTTCTTCCATTCCCTCGCCCACGTACCAGTGGACAAAGGCACGTTTGTTGAACATGAGATCGAATTTCTGGTTGAGCTTGCCCCATGCCTCTGCTATAGCAGTTGTGTTGGAAAGCATAGAGACGGCTCGCTGAACCTTTGCCAGGTCTCCTCCCGGTACTACCGTGGGTGGCTGGTAGTTGATACCCACCTATGGGACACAGGATCACTTGCAGAAAATATCAAACCAGTTGTGTTTGTAAATACAGAAACGTGACACCTAAACAAGGGTATGAACCTTGGTCAACCAGCTTTACAAGTCAACCACTCTATCAAATGAGCTAGTTGAGATGTTGGTCTTGTCGGTGTGTAATCTGAAGGTTTGTGTATATAATGACACTGACCAGATCTTGAATAGCTGTTATGGTATAAATTTTCTTAATATCCATGCAAACACTCCCTTAGAATGTAATATGAAAATACATGCTTGTTTTGACTTGTATTTTGTTATGTTAGTAAAATGAGATCATACAGTCCTTCAGCAATCAATGTATTTCAGTTGGCGAGTTCAGGGTGAAGTTAATACAGCAAAAAATAAATACAGAAAACTTATTTAATTAGTGCATAAGTTGCTTCTCTTCATCCGGAAGTAGAACAATGCGCAATGTGAATTAAAAACTAGATGTAGACTCTAGTATACCTAGATGTATCTTGACTTTTCCGGACAGGCTAGATTTATTGAGTGAATAAAGAGTAGAATCTATCTTTTTCGCTCTGATACATCTAGGTTTTTTTTAAGATGTGGAGGGGGCATGCTAGCTTTTCAGCAGTATACATCACTTTAATCATGGCAATGTTCCTACTGGTCAGGCAAGAGAAAAGTTATCGTGTTCGGAGAGATGTTAATAGATGAAAATAGCTGTTATGATTTTAAAGTGAAAATGTTGACATTTTAACTGTGGAGTTTTTGCCAGTAACTGACGAAACACGTGGAGGAGCCTTGACTTCCCGAAAACAAATGGTGTTGTATTTTAAAACATAATTTACAGCAAACTAACTTTATAATGATCTTTAAAGCATCCAAAATTGGCAATGATAAACCAGCACTATCAAAATCGTGCTTTTAATTTATATGTACATTAATAGGATCACTCTTAATATATTCTAGGGCTACAGTTGCACCAGGAATAATGAACACCTCCTCCTTCACGCCAAAGAGGGACAAAACCAATCCAAACATTTATTCTTCTTTGGATATACATGTGCGAATATTTTATGATGGACCAAAAATACAAAACTATGTCATAAAATTTAAAATTCTCTACATTACTTATTAGTAAATAACTGTCATTTTTTTGTTATTTGTTTGAGTACAGAGTACCATTAAATTTGGCCAATAAAAGCTTTAGATATGCTAAGTTAGCAAAAAAAGTACATTGTTGTTTAGCCTTGAAATAAAATTAGGAGAGAGTCTTTTAAATTTTCAAATTCCTTAAATCCCAAAGAATATTCAAACGGCCAAATATGTGAGAAAAAATTAGATTTAAGATACAAACTAAATACATATATTACATAAACAACGGAAACATGGATATTTTATGTTCAACATTGAAAAGAGGATAGTTAACTTCCAGAAAACTGTATGACTAAGAGTTCACAGTTAAAAACACTACAAAACAATTATGAATTTTATAATTATCAAGCATATATATAAATATAATAACAATATATTTCATAACTATGTGTTTTGTTGTGTTTTAAATTTGTTGTGTCCTTACACATACACATATATATTTAATCTTGTACCCTAACCACATAACTCGCGCACCTTCTTAACACCAAACAAAC
>CABEEJ010004835.1:39292-58083 GCA_901482245.1 Timema douglasi | reverse complement strand
TAAAATTGTTATGTTCAACCAAGTAAATCTTTACCTAATTTACTGCCTCCCTCACCTTATAGAGATTAAGGGGGGGGTTGCAATACCAAATGGTCAAGTTAGAGCACACACATACACACACACACACACTTTTCATACAGTAGACATGTGAATAATCGCAAACACGTCTTGTCTAGTCGAGAACAGATTGAGAGCTGACGAAAGAAATTCTACCCGAGCCTCGACTACTTTTGCTGTCCCGTGCAAGATAAGATTAAGGCGGCCACCTCGGTATGCGAAAAAGTATTAATCGCTGTTAGGGTACACGGCTTAAAATACATGGGTCTATGTCGTTTCATGGATCTGTCTAAGCTTATATTCACTTTCAGCCTTCACCTACAATCATCCTTTGTCATGTCAATAAGAGAGAAAAGAAAACTACGGCCCTTCATATCTCAAGGTAAAGAGGAAAGTTTGCTCGCAATCTTGAAATTTTCTGTTGTGAGTCTGTCAAAGAATTACTGTATTTGTAAGAGGAAGGCTATATATCTAGAGCCCTTTTTCCATAAAGCCTAGTTTTATAGCTTCTCGGGTATTAATAAGTCGTTGAAAATGAGCTAATGTTACTTTTTAACATACTTTTTATATTATTATAATTCAAAATATAGGGTTGTTAAGGAAAAAGGGTCCTGTTGGAATCTTCTGATTTTATTTCAGCGATAACCATATTTTTTATAACGCATCGTATAATTAAATATTGCATTAGAGCTGAACGTCTGCGCGACAATTTCTCGCTTATCCCTTAACATAATATTCCTCTCCAGAAATGTTTCTTTCATAGGGGAAAAAACAATCCCACGACAACACAGGCTCTGCGTAGTTAATGATAGCAGGCTCTGCGTAGTTAATGATATCATGATCTGCGTAGTTAATGATATCAGGTTCTGCGTAGTTAATGATATCAGGATCTGCGTAGTTAATGGTATCAGGCTCTGCGTAGTTAATGATATCAGGCTCTACGTAGTTAATGGTATCAGAACCTGCGTAGTTAATGGTATCAGGCTCTGCGTAGTTAATGATATCAGGCTCTGCGTAGTTAATGATATAAGGCTCTACGTAGTTAATGGTATCAGGGTCTGTGTAGTTAATGATATCTATATGTTTTTAAGATCAGTAATATAGCTAAGATACGAGCCAACATTGTTGGCATTTTGTCCATAAACTTTATTTTACACGACTGAGAAAAAGATTGAAAAATAAAATAAACTATAAAGCCGAAACTGTAGTTAAGACTTAAGAGACTGATCTGAAGGAAATTTTAGAATATACAAACTTTTTTTTGCAGTCAACGTTAATAACACTCGCCTCGGTGGCCACATGGTTTAACGCGCTACTATCGCAGTGGACTAGACTGTCGATGATGGGGAGATCAAGGTTTGAATCTCAGTTGGATGTACTGAGGGTGCTTTTTTCCCTAAAATTCTTTTCCATTCTACTTCCATGCAAATGCGGATACACTTCCTATAAAATAACCTCCATAATCCCTAAAACCATCAGCGAAATGAGTACATAAGTGTATAGCCCGAAAGGGTATACATACGTGATGCAAAAAAATATATAAATTTTATTATTAGTGTTGTTTTATAGTTTTTAAGAACAGAAACCAAACAAATTTTTACCCCTAATTATTTCCACTTATTTGGGCCAACTTGTCGCTTAATTGGGGCAGTGAAAGAAGGTCAAGGTGGTTGTGTTGCATTTGTTCTACGCCGTGGTAATCGGAATGACGATCAACTTCAACGTCAAGATGAAAATAAAGACTGAGGAAACAATTACTCAGCAAATTACTGCAGAACACCCAGAAACCAGACAACTTATGAAAATTATATATATACCTAAGCGACTGACTACAGCAAAAAAAAAGTTTTAAACTTCTTTAGGAGTGAGGACAGCGCAGCCGGAGTGGGGAGTGGAGGCCCGTCACATTCTCGACCAATCCGTGAAGGGTAGTTGTCATAGCAACCGAGGCACGTTGCCAGATTTCTTAAGTCACTGAGAATGCTTGCAAGTAGTAACGCGTGAACTCCCGCTATGTGGAAACTATGCTCCACAGCCTACCCACCACGTGGATCCTAAAGCAGTTTAAATCGCAGTATAACCTGGATGCAACGAAATATATCACTGAATTGCGATGCTATTTCATGCAGGAAGGTTTAATATCAGCATTATATACCTGCACTGATTTAGTTCAGTTGCAGTCCATAAAATATAACAGGTCAGACTACAGTTGATAATTTTATTCAAAGAAAGAACCCTTATTAAATGTGTATCTCCTTTGCTTGACACGGTCATTATTAAGACTGTATAGTCATTTTACATATGTGGATTATATATTTGTTTGCTTTTAGCTTTAGGCATAGTTATTTTTAAACAAATGTTAGTGCCAATATAAATTTAATAGTGTGCTTTCTTTAAATTATTTTTATTAAATGCATACCTTTTTTACTTTGTTAGAACATTATTGTCATATCATTGGTTAATATTTCACTTAATTGGGGCAACCGCATAATTGGGCCAGATGATTTAGTCCTGATGTGTCTCAATTAACATGAATCCACTGTATCTATTAAAATGATATGTATAATACATTTATTGACGTATTTAAATAAATGAAAATGGTTCGAGTAATTTTTTTAAAATTGTTTTGAAAGTTTCTGTGTATCTCAAGAGGGGTAGTATGAATTATTGTTCTTTGATAAAATAGATATTAGGATATCATAGTTTTATTAGGAAACATTTTTCTTAGAAAACGTTTATAGGCCTGAATATCTTTTAAGTACACCATTTATCTACCCTTCCGTTTGAAACATAGGATTTAGAGGAAATGTGATCGTATTTGCGTGTAAGGAGTGAGAGAATTAAGAATCCAGGCAATACTAAATAACCTTGGCTAAATCAGAGAAAAGATAAGATGACTGATAATATAAATAAATCCTTGAGCGAGTCAAGGAAAACATTATAACAGTATAAATCAACCTAGATTGAGTCAGAAAACACATTAGAAAATGGCCAAATATACAAATTAACCTAGAGTCAGAGAAAACATTTGAAGATGACCAACAATACAAATTACCTAGAGTGAGTCAGAGAAAACATTAGAAGATGGCCAACAATACAAATTAACCTAGAGTGAGTCAGAGAAAACATTAGAAGATGGCCAACAATACAAATTAACATAGAGTGAGTCAGAGAAAACATTAGAATATGGCCGACAATACAAATTAACCTAGACTGAGTTAAAGAAAACATTAAAAGATGGCCGACAGTACAAATTAACCTAGAGTGAGTTAGAGAAAACTTAGAAGATGGCCGACAGTACAAATTAACCTAGAGTGAGTCAGAGAAAACATTAGAATATGGCCGACAATACAAATTAACCTAGACTGAGTTAGAGAAAACATTAGAAGATGGCCGACAGTACAAATTAACCTAGACTGAGTAAGAGAAAACATTAGAAGATGGCCGACAATACAAATTAACCTAGAGTGAGTCAGAGAAAACATTAGAAGATGGCCGACAGTACTAATTAACCTAGACTGAGTCAAAGAAAACATTATAAGATGGCCGACAGTACAAATTAACCTAGACTGAGTCAGAGAAAACATTAGAAGATGGCCGATAGTACAAATTAACCTAGACTGAGTTAGAGAAAACATTATAAGATGGCCGACAGTACTAATTAACCTAAACTGAGTTAGAGAAAACATTAGAAGATGGCCGACAGTACAAATTAACCTATACTGAGTCAGAGAAAACATTATAAGATGGCCGACATTACAAATTAACCTAGACTGAGTCAGAGAAAACATTAAGCCGATGGCAAACAATACAAATCAACCCAGCTCTCCCGACCCTGTATATTTTAATTTAAGCTGAGTGTACATACAATGAAGATGAAAGGGCTCATGACGTAATAGTAGCTGCTACAAAAAGGAACATTATTTCTTATCAGAATCGAATATAAGTGAAGAATGTCGATTAAACGTGACACCACTTCCACTACAAAGAATGCAATCTTTTTATCTGAACTATTCGTGGAACTAATGCTTCATCATTTTCCATGGTTAAAAGACACTAGAATGTCGATAAGAGTTGATAAAATGTACCCCAGCATTGAATTCCTAATCCAGGACATATTTTGTTCAACGCATCATTGTTATAGCCTAATTTTGGAATTTGACAGTTACTAAAGTTAATCGAACAATTTTAATGTACTCCTACATCAAGTCATGTGATCTGTAACTGTCACTTTTGATATATAACTATCAAGACCTATAAAAAAACAATAATAATATACTAAGATGTTAACTAAAGTGGCCGCAAAAAAATCTGTCCGAATTTTCTAATATTTTTTACTACCACCGCGTCTTACTACCTGTTCGGGTTATTCGCATATGTACTAATTACACTAATGTGTTAGGGATTAGGATGATTATATTTAAAGGGCGTGCACCCGGCCGGGATCGAACCCCAATCTCCCCATCTTCGGCAGTCTAGTCTAACACGAGAGAAGCGCGTTAGACCATATAGCCACCGAAGTGGTTTTCTATATTGTTCTTCCAACCAAAAACATGATGATGATAATAATAATAATAAACAAAGCTAACCAGGACGTATCTAGCTCTCAATTACTTCAAAGTCGAGAGTTAGTCACCGGGTAGGAAATGGTAGAACAGTTGTGTTTTAAGCCGAATGGTTTATTTTTATTTGAATATTTTTTCTTGGATTGCCAGCCAACATTGACATAAAAAAAATGGCACTATATTCATCCAACAGCTGCCAATATTGTCAAACAATGACAAGAGTGAGTTGCAGAAATTATGGCTTAGCGTATGAGCACACCAAATCAGCGTTAGCATTTTTTTTTAACTGATGTACAAGGCTCTTGCTGGGATGATTCGATTACACAAGATACGAACGAACTTTATTTGAGAGCAAAAATAGTTATCTTTTTTTTTTGTTACCGTGTCTTACNTACGAACGAACTTTATTTGAGAGCAAAAATAGTTATCTTTTTTTTTTGTTACCGTGTCTTACTATCCGTTCGGGTTGTACACACTCGTACCAATTATTACGCTAAGGCGTGTGGCATGGAGAAGGTTGGTTTAAGAAGTGTATAAGAATTTTCATTGAGAGTGAACAAAAACCATTTAGGGAAAAAACACCCTTAGTAGTCCTAACTTCAACCGAGATTCGAACCATAATCTTACTGTCATTGGTAGTCCAGTCTATTGAGAAAGTGACGCTTTAAGAGCACGTGGAAACCGAAGCGTGTCCTTGAGGATTTTGCTGTAGGCCTATCCATATAATATAATTGTAATTCTTTTTAATAAATTAAAATTATGGATTATACCCTCGAATCCTTAACTAAATTCGAAAAGATAGTTTTTAAATTCTTGAATTTGATTTTGTATTGGAGCTCTGATACTGCTTATCGATGGTTCAGCCCCTACACAATTATAGAACAAACTTAACAACCACACCCCAGACCATTAATTTAACACTAAACTTAATGTATTAATGTTATAATGAATGCATTTTAGCAACAAAAAAATAGCATTTAGATACATGTATTTTCTAATATTCTGTAGACTCGTATTATGTTTATACTTTTTTTTCTAGATTCTAATTAAAATTCTGGCTTCAATGTTAATAATGACGATTCATATTCGAGCGTTAAATTGCTATTCTACCCCCAGCCTCTAAAAAAAGACAGTAATAGATATTGAGAAAGAAGTATCCACACAAAAGAAACACAATATAGACTTGGATTTTTTTTAAACTCCATTCCTAACATAATTTTAATTAAAGTAAAAGGTTTATTACCGGTATGCACTATTCAGTAGTTGCTGGTTGGACAAATATGTCTTCTTGCGCCCAGTATCCACCACCACTAAACTAGAAAGATAAATAAACTGCCAACAAGCACATTCTGTTGTAGAAGAAGGGGAATAACCGTCTAGCCTGGTAGAAGACGCATCGATAAGAATGACGCTAAACCCGCAGTACCGCCAACTTAACGACGTTTTCAACCTTTCAGAGATGTCCCATCTCGCGGTTTTTTCGAAGTACTCTGCATGTCCCTCTGTGCTGTGCGGTATATTTGAGGGAAAGCAGTGGCGCACCCGGAAATTTACTTTGGGGTAAGATCAAGACTTTTGATATCAAATAGTATTAAAATGTAGTTATTATATTCAAAACTTATTTATTGTTTATAGCTTACTTCTACATAATATAATTTAAGTGTTTTTTATCCTCACATCTTATTACCCATTCGGGTTATACGGTTAAATGTACTAATTAAGCTAATAGATTTAAAAATTATTTAGGTTATATTTAGAGGAAGTGTATCCGCATTTGCGTGGAATGCGTGGAGGGAGTGTAAAAACATTTTAGAAAATCACCCTCAGTACACCCGGCCGAGATTCAAACCTCGATCTCCCCATCATTGACAGTCTAGACTACTGCGAGAGTAGCGCGTTAGAAAATCACTATAATAAAATCTATGGCGGCTTCTTTTTTTGATAAAATTCACTAAAGTAAAAAAATGTGAGTAGTCTATTTTAAACAAACTTATATTTTAAATATAAAAAAATGACTGCAATAAAGAAGAGTGGCCTTTTTAATGGTTAAAAATCATAAGTGAGGGCAGTAGCTTTATTTTAGTAAAGAAAAAAGAAAAGGCGCCGATTGTAGAAATAGGGATGCGCTGGATGGAGTCAGAGGTATATTATTTTGTGGGTAGAGTTTCTCCGCTCCGCCGGCCTAGTGCACTGCACTAGTTTGTGTTCAAAGTGCACGTGAAATCAACCCAAGATGAAAAGAAGTATATAATTGTGAAGAGTACAGGGGAAAAGGAGGAAAGTCTTAGCTCAAATTTAGCTAGCTCTACCATCTTTTAGACAATAATGGGACCATTCTAATGAGCTTTAGATTATGTTACAAGAGGTCTATGTCATGATAATTAAGTTATTATTATTATTTAGCATCGCGTCTTACTACCCATTTGTGTTATACATACGCTTTAAGTACTAATTACGCTAATGGATTAGAAATAGGCAAGGTTTAATTAGAGGAAGTGAACCCGCATTTGAGTGGAGGGAGAGTGGAAAACCGATAATTAAGTTAATTAAAAATATTATCTGGGGTTCTTACGGGGTATAAGATACAAAAGTTGTCCTAGGAAATGTGTGTAGTGTGATTTTCCTCTTATTTCCCCTGTACCCTTTTATTATGATGAAGAGGCGTTTACGTACCCGGCTCCGCTGGGTCTTGGTCCTCTTCATGACGGCTCTTAAGTTCGTGACGTCAACGCTCTTGGTAGACGCCTGCGCACAAGTCATAAATACAGTCCCATTTTATTAAAAAAGGACCATTTAGAAAATATAAACTTTTTTTTTTTTGCCGGTCAACATTAACACAATTTTTAAATATTTTATTTGTGTTATTCTCAAGCTAATGATTTTTTTAGCACTACATCTTACTACCAGCTTGGGTTATACGTTTTATGTACTAATTACACTAATGTGTTAGGGATTGTAAAGGTTTAATTTATAGGAAGTGTACTCACATTTGCGTGAAGGGAGAGTGGAAAACCACTTTCAATACACCCTAATGGGATCGAACTCCCCATCTTCGGCAGTCTGGCCTATTGCGAGAGTAGCGCTTTAGACCAAGCGGCCACTGAAGCTGGTTTTATAGGTATTAATAATATCTATCAAAAGTGACAGCTGCAGATCAGACGTACAAATGCGTGAAAGTAGATCTAGTAACTTTTTAAAGGGTCTTCCTAAAAAATTGGACTGTGTGTGGATAGTATCGAGATGGGATGCATCATCTTGAGCATATAAAAAAAGTCTAGCGGTCGAGTATGATAAAAAAGACATCACTTTATTTATCTTAAAGTTGTAAAATAGAAAGACACCACCTGTCAAAGCGTGACAAATGCATAAAACTTATAGATCAGTGGTACCCAAACCATGGGACTAGAGATGTTTTTTTATAGATCACGAATATTTTTTTTAATTAGAAAGTTTTATAATTATTTTAAAAACAGAAAATCATGAAAAATAGCAAATTAAAAAAAAAAAAATTCCCACAACCTTCCTCGTGTCCATTAAAGCTAAGAGGGGTCACGAAAGCTTGTTGTTATAAAAATCAGGTCGCGGTTCAAAAAAGTTTGGGGAGAACTTCAGGTCAAGATAGGATTTTCAATCATAATGAATTTACCGATTTATTTCTGAGAGCTGAAGCGAGTTTTAAAGATATAACATTGAAACAAAAACCATAAATTCTTAAATAAGTCTAAAAAAAAAGTTCTTAGGTTACACAAAAATATTATTTTTATTTTTAAGTAGTATTTTTGTAAACGTATATTGTATAGGTCCTCTACAACTTAGGCTATTTGTCTTGGTCACAAAAATGTCCTGTAGGAGTCTTCCTTCAAGGATGAAAATTTAAAAAAAGTCCGTGGTAGTATATATTATGTCTATCAAGAATAGGAAACAAGGAAAAGGTAAAAGCAAGTCAATGTTTTCAAAGCGCAACTATTAAAGTGATTGTGTAAACTCGCCAGAGGAAGAGGGTAAGGATTATCAGCAAATAGNCCCCACACACACAAACACGAAAATGCAGGTACACGTCCTCTAAATTCAACCTTCCTCGCCACTAACTTATTATAATAATTATATATATATACATATATATGCGTATAGCCCGAAAGGATGCTACAATGCAATGCTAAAACAATACATTTAACAAACCAAGCAATTCAGATGATCGGCGTTCTTCTGTAGGGGAAGGTGTTGTACCTTGGACGTATGCGTACCTTGGACCTATAGTGATTGCAGCACCATCTGTGGAGTTAGGAGCTAACTAATACATGTAGTTTATACCTTTAGCCCCATAGGCCTCTATCAAGGTGTTCTAGTTCATGAATATTGTGTTTTATTGCTGGGAGAAATTGAAGTTATTTTTCTTATGTTCAAAGCAAGTATTTTCATGCATATCTTTTTCTTTTTGTCACTGTAGCTATTTGTTTACATGTTAGAATAGTAGCTAAGTCTTGTAAACCATTGTTTTGTCTTCAAGAACATGTGTTTAAAGCTGCGTTTACTGTAACCTCAAAATGGTTGGCAGCCATTTTTTGAAACATGGCTAAGTGTTGTACCTTGGTCCTAGTGAAAGTGATGTACCTCGGATAGGTTCAAGGTACAACACTTAATAGTATAGTAATGGTTGGCTCGTGCAACAGCATTTAACAAAGCAAATGTCTCTTTTTTTTTACCAACTACAAAAAGGTTTTAGACAAAAATCTTGGAATTTCAGCATTCAACATATGGAATTGCGATGAAACGGGAGTATCAACAGTTCATGTTCCCCCAAAGATTTTGGCACAAAAAGAGTCAAAACAAGTTGGATCGATGACCAATGCAGAGCGAGGCACCACTATCACCATGATAACAGCTGTCAATGCCGGTGGTGGTTTGATTCCACCTATGCTAATATTTCCACGTGTGAACTTCAAGCATTTTATGTTGAAAGGGGCTCCAGTTGGAAGTATTGGTGGAGCAAACCCTTCAGAGTGGTCAAATGAAGACCTGTTTCATGAGTTTTTGAGACATTTTATAAAGCACAGCCATTCGAGCGCGGAGAACCCGACTATCTTGCTGCTTGACAACCATAACAGCCATATATCCATTCGCACAATTCAGTTGGCTAAAGATAATGTGGTAACATTGGTTACATTTGTTCCCCATACTAGTCACAAGATGCAGCCGCTAGATAGACGGGTTTTTGGCCCATTCAAAGTTTATTATAATACAGCCATGGATGAGTGGAGAGGAGGTCGGATAATACTGGGAAACCAGAAACAATTTATGACATAGCGGAGCTAGTTGGGAAGGCTTTTCCTTTAGCTTGTACGCCCGCAAATGTTATGCATGGTTTCAAAGTCAGCGGAATCCACCCACTCAATGAAAACATCTTTCAAGATCATGAGTTTCTAGCGTCTAATGTAACAGACCGGCCAATGCCACCAGTTGAGGTCAACCAATCTGCAAATGGTCACTCTGGAAATAAAACTGTTAATGCCCTCTCTGGTGAATCAAAACAAATAAGCGGAGGCCTACAAAATAATTCAAGCCTAGATTCTGGTTCTTCAACTTCGGGTTTGACTCCAAGCAATCACTCTGAACCTACCAACCTTGTATCACCTCAAGAAATAAGGCCTTACCCAAAGGCCAAACCACGTAAAGCTACCGGAAAGGGCAGATAAAAAGGGAGCTTTTATATTTTAACAGATACTCCAGTGAAACGTCAAATTGAAGAAGCAGCAAAAAAATCACAAAAAGCATTCAAGAAAATGAAAAAAACCAAGCGAATAAAATTATAAAAAAGAATTTGATCTACAGTTCTGATACTGAAGATTCAGATGAAAGTGCCTTGTGTGATGATCCCGGTTCATCGTATGAAGATTTTACTGATCTTAATGATCCAGATGATGAAAAGATTATACTTGGAGTGTGTGTGTATTGGTAAAGATTGCAACCAAAAATACTGTGAAATATTTTGTAGCTGAAGTGGTAGCAATGAACGATATTATGATGCGCAGTACTTAAAAAGAGGTTTAAATTCGCAGAAATTTACCAGAGAGGACTGTGAATTCTATGCTATTGACAAAAACGATGTGGTTTTTAAGTTACCATACCCTACTTAGTGTGCAAGATCAGCACAATAGCTAGAAAAATTGGTTTTTGGTGTCGATCTTTCAAAATTTAATGTTAAATGAACTGATTTGTTTTTTATCCATCACAGCTAAATGTTGAATAAACTAAACTTTTTACCAATTCATGATTGTAACTAGTTTAAAAAAATTGTTTATAGCCTAATTGCTAAATCCTGAGTTTTACTTAAAATTCCTCACAGAGGTCCAAGGTACAACATATCTAGGACCAAGGTACAACACATATGTTGTACTTCGGTCCTAGTGTAAACATTTTTTCAAAATAACAAAAAATGTGAACCAGTTTTAATTTCTTATTCTAAAAAAAATATGTGTTTCATAAAGTACCCTAGTCTCTACATACGAAATTTCACAAACTTCTTAAAAGTTTGAACAAAGTAAAAGATCAAAATGTGAAAATAGGTTTAAGCTACAACACCTTCCTCTACAGTTTTATTAGTGAGTTAGAAACTCACTTTTTTCTGAAAGCTACAAAAGTTTCAAAATTAGCTTATCACGTTTTCATAAGTCAGCTCATGTGACCAGAAGTACTTTTGGTAGATACTAATACCAATAGAAAGATACTAATGTATAATAATATACATACTAAAATAATATTAATGTTTGTAATTTCTAAAAGATCCTTCCTACTGATCTAGTAATTTTTTTAACGCCGCGTCTTACTACCCATTTAGGTTATACTATGCGTATAACAGTGTAACAGTTACACTAATGTGTTAGGGATGAGGAAGGTTTAATTTAGAGAAAGTGTACCCACATTTTCGTGGAGAGAGAGAGAGAGAGAGAGAGAGAGAGTGGTAAATAATTTTGGAAAACCACTCTAAGCCCTCAGTACACATGACCGGGATCGAACAACAATTTCTCCGCCATCGACAGTCTGGTCTGTTGTGAGAGTGACGCCTTAGAACAGGGGTGGGCAACCCTGTCGCAAATCGCCACAAGTGGCGAATTCGCCATAAAAGTGTGGTGAATTTGAGTTTTCCGGCTTTCACAGTAAAATAAGCCCTTTACCTGACGTCGTGTGCTGGTTAAAACTTCATTTTTTTCCGGTATTTCATTGAAATAATTCTGATTTTTGAATTAGTTGTGTATAACCCGAACGGGTAGTAAGACGCGGTGCTAATAATAATTTGAATTAGTCACTGAAACCATCCAATACTCTCCCCTCACTCCCTTGCCCAACACTTCGTTTCATCTCTGTCTTCAGACAAAATGATCGTAAAATTTCGCATTAAACTGTCTTACGCTTTCAATTTGAGCAATTTGCATCATTTGATTCTGCGGCAGTTGTGAGTAGTCAAAGGGTACATGTTTTGAATAAATGTGTACAAACAGTGTGCGTTGTTTTAAATGTTCGATTGAACAACCTACATTTTCAATGTTTACATGTTGTGGTGAATTTCACTTCTCATTCGCCACATTTGTGGCTACATTGAAAAAACATGTTGCCCACCTCTGCCTTAGAACATGCGGCCATTGAAACAGGTCGTGATAATATTGTTGTTTTCGTTCCTAGCCGTGAATTGGTCGTTTCAGCAAACACGATGAATCATTGTCTGGCTATTCAGAATCTCCCACAATGCACTCTAACATCCGGTTCGCTAATTCCCCTGGCAGGGTCAATGTATTATCGAGTGTAAGGCTGGATATTTTCTTTAATTATGAGATATAAAAGTGTTGTACTTAAACATTCAAGAAATCCAAGTAAGACAGTCAACGAAATCGGACACAATTGGACTTTTATCCCCAAATCGTCAAGTTTGGAAACTAACAAACAACATGTTAAGAATATTGGAAACGTTAAGTCAAATTCTATCGGCAAACCAAACGGGAAGAATATCAAATTAATAGCAATTATATAACCGATCCCGTGGTGTAGTGGTCGGTGCACCTGGCTAAAAGTCTAAGGTTTCCGGGTTCGATTCCCGAGTGATACTATAGGTATTTTTATCTTAAGGGAAATAATCCCAACTGTTACCAGGTTTTGGTTAATTAGGCTTAAATTTGGTTGAAACTCCCATCTCCTGAGGGTACGTTTTAGGTACCCTTGACGTTATTTTCCACCAGAGCAGCCAAAAGGTTACACACGGAGACCGAACCTGGATGTCAAAGTCTCTCCCGGTCATATATATATATATATATATATGCCATAGATTTGTTTTAAAACAACTAATATAGACTCAAATTATAAGAATCAACTATTTAAATGTAGTACAAATTATGCTACTTACTCGATGTCATTATATTTTCTCGATTCTTACTTATCAGCGACTGTACGTCTACATTTTATGACGTCATTAACTAGTACTGCGTAAATATCAAGTTTGTTAAAACTTTACGGTATAATGTATTGTTTAAGTTCAATGAAATGATTTTGGTAGAAAGAAATATTTCACAAAATACCAAAAATATTTATTTTATATATAGGCCTATTGACAGCTGCAGATTACATAGCTTGACTAATACGAGTGAGTAAAAATAGTATTTTTTTTCTAGCCGTCAGATAAGGCTCTTATGAAAATTAAACCGTATATTAGCTAACCTCAAAACTACCCACGCTTGTGTATATACGGATGAAGGCGTTAGTCTCGTCTAGTTTGGTTTGCCGGTGACGAGGAAGTCGGTACTCGAATTCCAGCCGGGTATGTTGAGGTGTCTTTCTTTAAATGGTATCTCTCTACGCTAATGTTGGTACGTTTCCTCTAAATTTGAACTTAACTCATTTCTACCCAATTAGTGTAATACGGACGGGTAGTAGGCCCTATAGGTTGTGGTGCATACGCAGAAAAAAAAAGCCATGTAAACATAAAATATATACAGACTTTTCTAGTTTTAATTTCGATATGTAATAGAACACATTTTCCCCATTTTTCTCTTAGTAACAATATTTATGACCATTAAGATAGATTAACTAAGACCTCCATTAATTTTCATCTTATCTCTGATAATTACTATGATAAGATATGTTTTGTTTTCGTTTATACCTTTTCAAAATTGTTGACGATTTTAATATTATATGATAAACATTTTAAATTAGAATAAGTATTTAGAGAGTTAATTAATCTATGTAGGCATATACAAAGTTTTGAGTTAATTATTAATTAGTTTCAAACGTGAAACAGCTTATTATAAATATCTGGCAGTCTCACCTTATACCTTAGAATATTACATAAATACGTAATAATTAATTTCACAAACACACTAAACTTGAATTCGTACTTAATGCAGTACAAGCTAACTTTTGAAGTGAGTGACACAATGTTATGGTTGACAATAACGAAACTCATAGCAATCATGAAAACTTATGTTTAACGAATTTGAAGATAGATAATGTTAGTATAATATGCGCAAGCGTAAAAGAGATGCCATCATTAAAAAATCAAATTTCTTCATTTTGAGAAATAATGGATTTGATTTGATTTAATTCAATGTGTTTTATAGTTTTAGTCATGATTTAAATAATACTGTGAAACAGTCTGAAATTTGTATAAAAATTACATACGCATAACATTTTCTAAAATTAATTTTATTTTGTTTTTTAGCATTGAATACTCACAAAGCACGAGTCAACTTTCTATTTTCGAGTTAATTAACTAATTTAATTGTTTTGAAGAAAGTTGTAGTTATATTTGCAGTACTATACATGTTTACCTAGTGAATTCAAGAATGAAAATCTAGCCATATAAAAATTACTTCACATTTCTTGTTAGTACATAAGGTTCAATTCATTCCGAGTTGACGTGTAATGAGCAATAAACATTTAGTGCTATAAATGTTAGGTTGGTACCACGAAATGTTTTTACTAAAAACTTGGCAGCCGGTGAATCATGAGTATTGCACCATCTAAAATACTGCACTCTCAAAATACATTAAATAACTTACGTTTCTGGAACTAATCCAAATCGTCTCTGTTTGTATATTAAAACTGATGTAGTGGACAAGGCGCCTTGAGCAGTCGTATTTATCTAATCAAAACTTCAACGTGTCACCAGTGCTGTGTATCACAAACTAAGCGTAAATTGTTATCTCGTAACGCCGGTTGGGCGATTGGGAGCTACGTTAGCGCTTTGCCTTCTCTATTTGTGTGGCCTATTGTAGAAGCTCTTACATAAGTTGCTGGTGGTTTCGCTGGATCAACCAAATGCATTATTTTGTCAAGGTAGATTTATTGAATTTCTAAACTCCACGCCTGTCAATATTATTTGATATTTTATTGAACTGTCTTAAGTTTTCTGGCAAGTTGTCATGTTTTATACGCATGAGGTATCTTGGTAAGCCTTATAAAACAACATAAAACGGATGAGGTTTTTTTTTAACTTTCTCGCTATCTTACAGGTAGAGAAAGTATTGTGATCGTAAAAAAAATCTGACTAGGGATTTTGATGAATGTCGACGTTTCATGACCCCCCGGATCCGAAAAAGTTGTTTTTGAATTTCCGTCTGTCTGTATCTCCAACTAGAGCCTAAACTATTTTACCGATCAGGTTAAAACTTGGTATCTAGGGTTTTCATAGGGTTGCCCCGCGGGTTTTTTGGAATTGATATCTAGCTCTAAAATTAAGGGTAGTTTATTGAAGGGCAAAATGAGAAAAAGTCGATTTTGTTTAAAAATTCATTTCTAAACATTTGTAAATATTTGAAACACAATGGCTACTCTCAATATTTCGGCAAAATGACTTTAAGGGCTTCGGTATGATGCGTAAATTATTTTATTTTTTTATAATATCTCTTAAACTATTTGAGATATGAAATTACTTATCTTTACAAATATGTAGATCTATTTATAATACAAATATTTTATTTGAAGCATATTTTTATAAAACAAATAACTTTCAAGATAGACGCAAATATATATATATATATTTTAACTTGTCGAACACAAAACGTAAAGTATTGCGACCGTAAAATAAATCTGACCCGATATGTTGATGTATGTTGACGTATCATGACGCCCCGAACTCCAAAAAGTAGTCTTTGCAATGCTGTCTATCTGTTTAAACTTAAGATTAAGAGTAGTTTAATAAAGCGCGAAAAGAGAAAAAAATCTATTTTCTCAAAATTGGCTCTAACGATTTTGATAAAAATTCGTATCTAAGCGTTGATTAAGATTATAAATAAACTGGCTATTTTAATTTTCCCATGAACATGACTTTTAGGGTAATTTACTGAAGCGGAAATCTCCGCATCTACGCAACTATTTGAGATGTAAATAACTTTTAATTGCAAAACCGTAATAATATTAAAAATAAAAAACTTTTACATGAAATATATTTTTATAAAACCAATAGTTTATGAGATATTGGCAAATATATTAATACAATTTTGTGAGCTTTAGTTGTAAATAGATATTACTTAAGTATTAACGCAATCGTTCTCCAATGACATAGAGTAATTAAATATAAGTAAGTCTCTCAAAAAGTGTGTTGTTTTTCCTTAAACCTCTTAGGAGAAATGTTTGTACAGCAATGATTTATCGCCTTCATTTTAGACTCAATAGTCAATATTTACATTTTTTATTGGTCAACATTTATAAATGAGGAATTTAATAGCAATATGTGCAACACCTAATAGAATGTCGAAAATGTTAACAGGAAGTCGAAATTTGAATATGAAATGTTGACCCTTGTGGACCCAATATTGATCTTTTTTAACCGTCCAAACCTACAAATGAGCACGTTAATTCTTTAAAAATAAAATTATAAAATTTAAAATCGTATTTAAAAAATGTTTTACATAAGGATAATGCAATTTATTCTTGAGTTTGCTGGTGTATATTATTTCGATTAACATATATCACGAGTTTTGGGTAAATATCTCCATTTTTAAACAATAGAGCAAAAAAGTCCGTGCGGAGCTCCTTACCGTTTATTTTAGTACCGTACCTGCTCGGGTTATACTCCTATGTACTAATATGCTAGTGATTTTAGGGATTAGGAATGTTATATTAAAAGAAAGTGTACCAGCACTTGTGGGAAGGGAGAGTGGAAAAGCATTTTGTAAAAAAAATCTCAGTACACCCACTGAGATTCGAACTTTCATCTTTACGTCACGGCAATCTAGTCTACTGCGAGAATAGCACGTTAGACCACGTGGTCACGGAAGCGAGTGTGACATAATGTTGACACATTAGAATATCCAAAAAACCAAGCATTTTAGAAAAAAATATTTGGAACAAAAAGCTTTTGTTTTTTGAGGGGAAATAAAAGAGCGCCTGTTATTTTTGATTTAGTGGACGTCTTTAAAGTTATTTCAAGGTCAACTTTGATATTTAAATGAAAACTTATAATTATTTTACAAGCATCTTAGTTTACAAAAAAATAAAAACTTTTTTATTTGACATCAAATATTTGAAGATATTTTAAAATGCAATCTATTTTTTATAACAAATTTTATTCAATAACTTTTTATTATATCTTGTTAGTCTTTTATTACGTTATGTGTAAAATTATTTACAAAATTACTTTAATAAAGGTTCAAAATTATGACCATTAACATCGATACGCTTTTAATAAAATAAAGAGTTCTTCAATAAAAATTGTTATAAAAAAAATACAAGTAAAATATCTTCAAAAATTGATATCAAATTTTTAAAAAATTACAACAAAAGTTTTGTTTTTTGTGTAGAATAAAATGCCTTTACAAAAATTATAAGTTTTCATTAAAAAAAAAGGTTTACTTCGAAATAAGCTTGAATACATTCACCAAACCAAAAATATGCTTTGTTTTCAATATATTTTGGTGTCTCACCTTAAATGCCTCACCCGGTACAGCTCTGATTCTTGGGTGCACGTATGAATTAAATTTAAGGCTTTTAATTTTTACCATCTTCATCATTTTATTATTTATTTGTATTTTAGCTTATGATTCTGGCAGTGGCGGATGCAGAATTGAACAGTAGGGTGGGGACCGTGCTACAAAAGAGGCTTACAATTTTTGAACATTGGATAGTTTTAGAAGCTATTTAAGGGTATTTCGTGGTTGAGGAAAGGGGGGAGGAGAGAAAGAGGAGGGGGAGGAGAGAAAGAGGAGGGGGAGGAGAGAAAGAGGAGGTTGGAGGTGAATTTTTGTAGTAACAATAAAACATTTGGATAAACATTTCTTTGCATATGTTTGGAGCAAAAGTAATAATTATAGTGTTTACGTAGCTGCCGTTGCTTTTATATAAGATAGGTTTGTTTATGTTTTTCAAACAGTACATTGTAATACTATTAGAAGCTGTAGTGATTAAGTTATATTATACGAGCTACTTACAAAATATACATTTTCTTCTAAGCATTTAACGTGTAGCCTATATTTCATGGTTTAATTAAAACAATCAAAGTATAAAAAGAAAAGCCATTCACATTGAACAAATGTTGTTAAAGAATACCCAACAAATTTATATTACGATTATAAAAACACATCGATATTTACCTAATGTCAAGATAGCAGTCGGATAATTTTTTAACACCATGCCTTAATAACTGATCATGTTATACGAATATATGTGTTAGAGATTATGAAGGTTGAATTTAGAGAAAGTGTAGCCGCATTTTCTTGGATAGAGAGAGAAAGAGGAAACCCATTTAGGAAAAAATCTTCAGTACACCCGACTGGGATTGAACCCCGATCTCCTCATCATCGGCTAGTCTTGTATATTGCGAGATACCATATGGTCACCGAAGCGGGTTCAGATATAATTTTTTTTAGCGTCGCGTCTTACTACCCATTCGGGTTATACGTCTATGTACTAATTACGCAAATTGTTTAAGGACTAGGAAGATTATATTTAGAGGAAGGGTACCCTCATTTGCGTGGAAGGATAGTGAAAATCCACCCTCTGTACAACCTACCAAGATTCGAACCTCTATCTCCCCGTCATCGTCAGTCTAGTCCAACACGAGAGTAACGCCTTAGACCATGCGGCCACCGAAGCGGGAAGGATATAATCTTGATACTCTACAAATCTTCGCAGAGTTTAGAGCATCTACAAATAATGTAAGGGGTTGAGGGGAAAAGGGGGGGGGGG
>CABEEJ010004835.1:16628-39257 GCA_901482245.1 Timema douglasi | reverse complement strand
GGGGGGGGGGGCTACGCTGCTCTAAATTATATAGATAGGAGATTATAAATTGAGGTGGGGTTGAAGGCAGTGCGAGCTAATATATTTATCTTACACTTTTTATAACAAAAACAAAATTAGGATCAAAGCTTGAATATCTATCATGGGCGTCGCGGAATTCCTTTTTAAATGTAAATGTCTTGGGCAAATTCTGCGATACTCACGACTAATATTCAAGAAGAGTTGAGATTACTCTTTTTAGAAAATTAAACTAAACTCATCTGTTGAAGTCTTATTTTATTTATTCCATAAAAAAATAATTGTTACACAAATTGAAAAAAAAAATGATTTTAACTTGCGTTCCCTTACAACCCAACCGAATGTGTTCAAAATAAGCATCCGGTTAGAGGATAGCTTTTAGTTTTTTAACAATTAAAACAATATGGTAATTTGGGAAAGGGGGCGATCAAGTATTACGTAAACAACTTAGGGGCAAGACGGGTTTTAAGCTCTTTTTTTTCTGAAAAGAAGGAAAAGGGGGGAGGTCAGAACAGTGCTTACGTAAGACAAAGATGGGCAATAATGACGCAGTGACCCAGCCACTCCACCCCACATATAATAAAAAGCGTCGAGATATGGACTCAAGGACATCAGATTAAAAGTAATTTAGAGTTTTCTTATTACTTAAATAATTTATGTATTAATTAATAATACTTTTTAATTTATAATTTCAACTAAGTGTGGATTAAAAATTTAATTTTTATAGCTTTTTAAAAAAAATGTTTGCTGTTTAATAAAATGAATTTAAACTCATTTTACGACAATGTTTATTATGAATTATTTCGCACGATTAGTTTCACCTCAACGTTAATAATTACCAGCAATTTATAAATTGCATAAAAAATAACGGTTATCCCTGTGAACCAATTACTACTTATTTTTGCTCACAAAAAGGGAAGGGGGTCCAAAACGGGCAAAAATGTGTTTACGTAATACCTGAATGCCCTCAAACACATTGAAAAAAAAACTATTTTTTTTGCGTTTTGCTCATGAGTAGAATCTATATTTAAAAAAAGTATTTTGTTTAAAAAAAAGGCTGTTCCAAATAATTACTTACATTCCAACGAAAGTCTACTGTACAAAAAAAATAATATAAGAAAAAGTGGCAGGATCTTGACAGAACTGGGTGTACGAGGAATAATTAATAGTTCCGAAATATGAATTAAAATAAATAGACCTCCTCAAAGGCGTCACACTTTCCCCCTTGAGTCGGCGTTAAATTTCTCTCTTCACGCACTTAAGGTCCAGATGTTACCAGGACAAAGGGTGGACAAACTCAAGTCCTTTCAGACTAGATGCGTGTTTTATTAAAAAGCGTTCATCATAGCGGGTCCAACTCATCCCCCGGCTCGCACGAGGTCTGGGAGTAAAAGGGAAAAGAAAACACCTACGATATGTCAGAAATGTGTGCAGTGCATTCGTATTTGAATGATTACTCGAAATTTTCCACGGTGACGATGGGGGACAAAGCAACAAAGTTTCTTGTTAATAACTACAGTATGTTCCTGTTATGACAGAATGAAGATTTGTGCACAATGCTTATCTGTAAAGAGATTCTAAAATAATCTAAAAATGGTATTTTAAATGCAGTTTTTATCCAAATTTAATTTAATATTTCAACAATGTTCAGTATTAGCACTTCCAACTATTTATCTCCATTAGTGTTTGATCAGAAATTATCCACGTGCAATAGTGTTTGTGTAAATTGCGATTTCTATCTGACTGTATCACAAAGTTGATGGGCATATGATGCACGTTCTTAATATATTATGTACCAGGGACGATTAAACTGTTACTTAAGATTCGGAAGTCCTGGGTTCGATACCCAGTGCTTCCAGATATTTATGTGAAGCAGTGGATCCGGAGCGGGGCCAACTCAAGGACAAATGAGGACCTACTTGAATAAAGACGTAGCGGATATGATTTAGAAAACTGAGATTAACTGTTTTAGGGTTCGTCGTGCTGACCACATGACATCATCCATCCGCAAACGTTGGTATTATCCTCGCCAACATGGGGCGGTCGCTCGGTTGGTATAGCTCACTTGCGAGCTTAAAATAGGGAGTTTTTTAATATGGGCAAATATACATGTTATGTGCCTTATTTAAGACCAGGGGAGTATAAACTGTGGTAGTTTATGTGGGCCTATAGAAAAATGTCGTAGTTAAGAGATAAAAATGAATGGTCAGAAATATAGAACTAGCTTTATATAAAAAAATACTTTTTAATAGATTTACAATAGATAATTCTATGATAAATGAAGGTTGAATTTTTTAAATACTTCACAACTTATTGTTCCCATAAGAAACACCACAGTATTGGGATATTTCCTTTTACGTGGTCATCCCCTTAAGACGCTAGAAAAGTCGTGCAGAAACTCCTCAATGCTAGAAACTAAGAGGGTTTATAACGTTCCTGGTTGTAGCTGTCCGTCAGTAGGAGAATAAACAGGGGAGAGAAAAATATAATTGACAGTGCAATGTATGTTGTGACCCCCACCCCCTATTAAATGCTATCATTCGATTCACAAAGATCCATTCCTCGCTCCCGGACATTTAGCTCTTAAAGATCAACAGAAATATGTGGATTTTTGTAGTTTTCAGAGGGAAAATGTCAACTTTTAAACTATGTTTACAAGTCTATATATGGGTAAATGCATAGGGCCATTCCAATAAGCAACAAATTCGTGTACTGTTAAAGCTTTTGTCGATATTTAATGTGGAAGTGTAGAGGACGCGAGATACGTTCCGTGTTTTTGAAGTTTTTATATCAAAACTTTTTTTTTTTGTCAAAATAAATCAAATACCGTTCCAGTACAAACATATACTTTAATTTCCTCCACATGTTGATATCAAGAGTTGTTGAATATCTGTCTTGAGCATAGCGACATTAAATGAGAATTTTTTTAAAGGAAGAGAAAATTTGTCATTAAATTCCAGGACATCATTGATAGGTATTCAACAGTTACTCTTGATATCAACATGTGAAGAAAATTAAACTCTCATATTTTTACTGGAGCAATATTTTTATTATTTCAGCCAGAAAAAATAGTATTGGTATAGAAACTGCTAAAAAGCTGACCTTTCCTCGCATTCCCTACATCCCAACCTTAACCCAGGCGCAGCCGTGTAGCCCCACTGTCCGTCAGGGCTATCAAGTGTACCAACCGGGGGACGGTGCCAACAACACGACGCCGCGCGGCGGCGGGTGACAGGTTTTTTCGCCGACCCTGTCCACCTACGCCGCCCGCGAAATAAATCCTAACGCCCGGAATAACCTCCCCCTCTCTTCCCGACCCCCCATAGAACAATTCTTCGAGGGAGACTTTGCTTCGCATTTCACGAAGGAATTTTAGTTTTGTAGTGTTTTTTTAATATATGTAATTTCTGCGCTCATTTAACAAGTCTCTAACCTTTTCCTTTAATATTTTCTGGGACATCATCATAATCATATAATAGGAGGCAGGTATTTTCAAAATCACTGACAGGTGTCGGAAAAGGTACAGTCCGATTTTTAAAAGATGGGGCCTTATTTGACAGCTAGAAAAAGTTACGTATCTACTTTCACGTTCCCGTTTCGGTGGCCACATGGTCTCTAAGCCATCCCTCTCCAATTATACTGGACTGCCGATGGCGGGAAGATCAGGGTTCGAATCACGGTTGGGTGCGATTAGGGTGTTTATTCTTACCGAAACGGTTGGCCACTCTTCTTCCACGCAGATTCAAGTACGGTTCTACTAAATTCCATATTCCTCATCCTTAGCCAATCATTGTGGATAATAGACTATCCCGAGCTGGTTGTAAGATGTGTTGTACACACACACCCAAACTATTAAGAGTTTCCTACAAGTCTGGTAGGTCTCTGATGCTAAGGAAACTGCGCGTGACTGCCACATGTTACCGGGTGTTAAACTATGGGTCGGTTTCATAGTAGACTTAGTACGCCTCAAGTGACTATGAAACTGGTCCATTCTTGTCTAGGTAGGTGTCATCTTGTATCTAGTACTAGCGCCGTACTTGAGGCGTACTTAAGTCTGACCATAAAACTAACCCATTCTTGTCTAGGTAGGTGTCATCTTGTATCTAGTACTAGCGCCGCACTTGAGGCGTACTAAATCTGACTATGAAACTGGTCCATTCCATTCTGGGCTAGGTAGGTGTTTAGTATAGCGCCGCACTTGAGACGTACTAAGACTGTCTATGAAACTGGCCCCTAATCATCTGTATTCCTGAAGTGTGTTTGGTTTCTTTCTGAGTGCGTGTTTCATGAGTTCACTAATATTTGTCATTTATTTTATTGTTTGACTTTTAATATACAAAATATATTATGTTTAAGCTAGAAACAGTTAAGTTTAGTCACATATTTTCAGGTTGAATTAAGGGCTATAAACAATACGTTTGGTTGTCCATCAGTTAAGTTAGTGTAAGACACTCAGGAATTGAAAATAATTAACACACCTTAACTACATAAAAGCGTATGATATTTTATACAATAAATATAATTTCAATTGTCTTAAGATAAATTGTTCATACTTTTGTATATTTCAAAGCACCAAGGTATCATAAAAAAGTTCAATAAATATCTCATTGAAGACTCTACGTTACTGTATTTATGTTTTATACACAGAGGGAAAATAATTAGTTCATCATTTTCAAATGATTATTGGTTGCGAATCACATTCTTTTGAAAAGCAATTTCTTCAATAGAATCGTCATTTATTGACATATACTATTCCCATGAAATAATATATATACAAGAAATTTGAAAAATATTGTAGTAAAACATTAAAATTACTACCAAAATGTAGGTATTTAACACATAGTTATAAGCTATTGCGGACGTTTGAATCGATTTACACTATGCCACTACAAATCTGAAAAATTTTAGGTGTACTTTTCTTTGTCAATGACGTGTTTAGTTGCGCTCAGCTTGGTGTTAGCTGTTTTATAATTACCTTCTTAATAAAAAGGGTAATCGTCATGAATATGCACACATGAAGATTGCTAAGCACACAGAATTACTGACATGATTTAAAAGGTATTCTTCATGAATATGCACACATGAAGCCTGGTATGGACACAAATGGGCTGACATGAGTGAAAAGGTATTCTTCATTAATATGGACATACGATGCTTGGTATGAAGGACAGGGTTTGAGTTCTTATGAATAAATATAGGGGAGAGTCGTATAGTATCGGACAGCGGCTAGTATCGGACAGATCATGTTTCAATAAACTACCGTTAGCTAGATAACTCTTTCAGGTATAATATTACTCCTCTTGCTTGCAGCCAAAGACAACAGTTAGTTGAAGGCGCGCCCTTGAGCCGTACGGTTCCCACGAGTGTTTGTATAGTTTATATGCTTTGTTTCTTTGTTCCAACTACATTTTCAAGACTTCTCATTCTCACACGATAATTACAATTAGTTTGTTTATTGGATATAAGGTAAAGGGTAAACTCCTGAATAAGTTATAATATTGATTTGGTCAACAAAGAAAATATTATTGTAATGAATACCATTATTTTATTGCCATACAGATCGGCTAGTATCGGACAAGTTGTTTTCGTCCAGTACCGGACAAACTGGGGGATGCCACAAATTTTTTATCAACATTAACAACAAATAAAGCTCAAATAAAACATTCAATTAAGGTTAGATAAGATTACTCAGATTAGTTATATATATATATACACTTAATACTAAATTATATATATTATATATATTTATTTATTTTGTCTTCATAGAACTTTTTCTTTCAGGTAACCTATTCTGGAATTTTACACTATGCCTAAATTAAAGAAAAAGGAAAAAGTAGGCTTAAGTGGGAAGTGGCAAGAAGAGAATATGAAAATAGCTGTAGAGAAGGTTTTAAGTAACGCTATGACAGTGAGACAGGCGGCAAATACATACGCTGTTCCTAAAAGCTCCTTAGGAGACAGAGTAGCGAAGTTAAAATTAGGAAATGAAGTAAAAATAGTTCCTGACCGGAAAACAAATTGTGATGTAGTTGGATTAGTAAGCTTTGCTTTTACCAAAATTTGCCGAATGGATATAGATAAAAAAAAAAAGGGTTTGAATGTGCAGGTATATATCCATATAATCCAAACATATTCACAGATTTGAACTATTTGCCATCGTAAGGACTAGATATTCCCGACTCTGTCTAGAAAGACATAGAGCTATTGAAAAATGATCCAGGAAATATACAATCAATATCCCCTAAGACCCCACTCACATCAAATTATGGACACGAAAATTTACAACCAACATTTGAATCTCCAAGAGCCTCAACTTCTGTATCTCCACAACCTCCATTTCCAGAGTTATTTACTTCCATGACTTCACAACAGTCAACTTCAACCGCACAAACTTCAACATCAAAGACTCCACAGTCATCAACTCCTTCAACTGGATTTTTCCACACCATAATCACACAAGTGTCACCAGTGCCTGTCGCTGCAGAACGTAGGTTAAATGTTAGAATAAGACGGTGCTAAGAGCGAAATACTAACATCAAGTCCTTATAAAGCTAAGTTAGAAGAAAAACAATTCAGGAAAATGGGAAAATCAAAAACTAAGCTGGAAGTCACGATAAAAAAAACTACATCAAAATAACAGAAAAGTTAACAAAACTCCGGCACAACTTATGAACGAAGAAGTTGAAAATAAAACCGACTGCATAATATCCGGAATTTTTTTTGACGAGGATTGGATAAAGTGACTTTTGCCAAGGGTGGGCGCACAAGAATTGTGCCAATACTGAATTAAATCCCTCTCTTTATAAATGTGACTCTTGTGAAAAAGCATCTTAAGATAATAAGAGAAGTTTGGTGTCCAAATTTGATTAAAAAATATAATATTGTAATATGTCCGGTACTACCCGACAATACTTTTTTAAACTGAACTAAGCCTATTTTTTTAAATGACTCTAGAAAGAACAATATTTTCTATAAGCTATTTTAATACAGCAGGTATATAAATACACATGTAATCTTAATATTTACATGTCATTTGTCTCATTTTCATTTAAGGAAATTATAAATTAAATTTAAAAACCTTAAGTGTCCGTTACTACACGACTCTCCCCTATTTGTTAAATTTGGCGTGGTCTTCAGAATGTTACTGGCGATATGTTTGAGTGAGCCTTACGTGACAATCTTCCATACCAATCAACAGCAAAGTTGCACCAAATCCAGTGATTACACACTTATACATGTATCATTTTAGCACTCAGGTTGGTGATGTTTCAGCGTAGCGACTGCAGCTTCTTTCGGGCGTACTCAGACACATGCAGGACCCCCCACCGGGTACACGCCACGTGGAGGTTGGCACCGCTAACTTTCCCCCTGTTGATGTGCGGGTTGTGCAACTCAGCGATCTGACTGGAACACGCCTCGGCGGGGTCCCCTGACGAGTCCAGACGACCCATCCAGAACTCGTTCCCGGGCAAGGCGTTTCCATCCCACGCGTACGACACCACCAACAGCTTGCCGTGGTCTTGCGACTTGAGTAGACGCGCGTGCGGCGACCTCAAAGAGAAATGAACGCGAATACCATCGTCATCTTCCTCCTCCACGTCGTTGTTCTCACCCCGCCCGCAGATTAGCCCTCCGTTACCAACGCCCCCACACTGCCGTTCCCGGAACCAGGAGAAGTGCACGTCGGAGATGTGCGACAATACCGCGGCGAGGCGGCGTAGACAGTCGGCGAACGCGTCTAAGAAGACTTTCTGCTGGTGAGAGGAAATACTCCACACACCAAGGCCTATCCCCACGACGTGGACGTACGCCTTGGTCTTAGCCACTGCCGCACGATGCTGCGCCTCCAACAAGAGTGTCTCAACGGACGCCCCCACCCGTTTCTTGAAGATGATATTATCAAAAAACTGATCTGATGAGATTTCCACATAACGATTCTTCGCCTGCTTCCCACATGCTTCCCGTCGATCCAGTACCTCATCATACAACGGGAGGTGCGGGGATATCCCATAGAAGCTCGCCCAAAGATTCCTCCATTGGATTTTTGCGTCTTGGCCATTGGGGTCGGTTTCCATCGGCCGCAGCACCGGACCGAAACCATTCTCTTTCACGTTCTGAGATTTGGTGACCATCACCTCTTCCCACTCCATGAAACCGGGTTTCTCCAAACGCGTTCCGATCACTCCAACGACGACCCCATAAGCCTGGACGGATTCCGGATCTTGAGCCGGGATACCCCTGTTGTTCCTGTTCCCTTCGTTGATGAAGGCACTCTCCGAGGACACAGTGAGGAAGGCCGACAGCTTCATCTCGTGGTAGCTGAGGCAGTTCTCGAAGTCAAGGGGAGGGACCTCCTTGTCAGCCGGCGACGAGCCTAGGTCCTCCCAACCGCCTCTCCCTTTCTCACCGTTCAGGAGCAGGTAGAAGTCGTTAGACCCGAAGAAAGTGACGGCCCTATTCTCTAGAAGGCGATGTACGAGATCGACGACGGACATGCCAGAGTAGAGGTCCTTCTCCCGGGCAGACCCAAACCTCATCTTGTTCTCCAGGAAGTTGATGTACAGGTAAAGGACGTCCTCGTGGAGGATGGGGTACGCAGAGTTGGCGTAGTGTTCCATGGACTCCCTAGATATGTCACTCATCTGTTGACAAGTGTGTAAATTAGTGCTGGTCACTGAACAAAGTGAAATAACGTGGGGTATATTGTTAATTAGGTATCCTCATGATATTAATATAGTAGAAATACTAATGCGTAGCTAAATTAAACAGAGTTTGAAAATAACTCTAGGCCATAGTAATCGAACCCTTTGGCTTAGGTCCTAGGTTCGATTTCCCATGTGCAGGTGTAATTTTTAACTATATTTAATTTTGTATGTACTCATTAATTAATTCCTATGGACATTACAAAGTGTAAGGGTAAACGAAGAAGAAGCTATTAGTACTATGTATATTCATCTTTAAGTACAATCACTTCCAAGTGTCAGAGAAACACTTTAAAGTGTTCCCAGGAAAGTGCACATGGAATGGTCACTGAGATACAGTATCCAATCAAGGTGTAAGTCTGCAGGATCTGTGGATAAACCTGAAGGTACTCATCTGGAGAAGGTAGAACGTCTAAGAATCCATATGAATTGTATAGAGGAGTGGTCGCTAAGTTTCAGTCTTCCAGTCTATAGGGAAGTCTGCAGACCCTGAAAATACTCACCTCCAGAAGGTAGGAACACCTGACAGTGTCCACAGGGAATTTGATGGGGAAATGGTCGCTTAGTTCCAGAAGCCGCTCTAGAGGCCAATCTGAAGGTTTCTGAACCCTCTCGCACGCCTGCAGGTGTTGATATGCTGCAGACTCTGGGCAGACGTAAGTAATTGGAGGCAGCTCACAATCTTCCGGGTCATCTTCGTTGTCGTCTTCAGCGGCGTTATTATCATCCTCTATTTTCTGTTCAGTAAAATAACCACATTATAAAATTTGTCAATATGGAAACTATTTTATTAGCTTAATAGTTTTACCAGAAATATATTTAAAAAAACAACTCTATAGCGTAATCCCGTAAGCGAGCTGTATCGACTAAGCGGCAGCCGCCGTTAGCGGTGATGGTGCAAACATTTGCGTATAGAGGGTGTAATGTGGTCAGCAGAACGAGCCTTATGGCTGTTAATCTCAGTTTTCCAGACCGGAGTCAATAGCGATTTGCTTAATTAACTGTACGTAATTACAATACAATTGTATTATAATGAATATCAGCACACAGGTTGCAACTAATTGCCATTACGGAGATGTCCGTATGAAGGAGACCACAACTCAATTAATTTAAATTAGTTGAAAAACGGCACCTGGACACGGTAATAGAACCTGGGACCTTTGGTTTAGTGAGTCAATGCTTTCCAGGATTCGTCACATTCTTAGGGTCATTCCTTACTCTTAGTTTAAAGCTGAGCCTGTGATGGACGTGCGGAAACCGTCAGCTACAGAATATATGATTGAACAATACATATCGAGAGCTATCAGATAACGCAGCCATCTGCGACTAGGGAGGGCTGTTATTTTGACAAGTCTACAGTACAGGATTGTAGTTACGGCATTGTTTGTATGGGAGGAACTACATTTCAATTATTTAAATTAGTTGAAAAATCACACCTGGACATGGGAAACGAACACGGAAACTTTGGTTTAGTACGCTAATGCTCTACCACCGACCTATTTGAGATTCATCCCGCACTCAGGGTCATTCTTCACTCATAGCTTAAGGTTGAGTTTGTGGTGGATGGACGTGTGGGAATTTGAATTAATTTTATTATAGGTAGTAAACATGCAATTTCTAAACTAAATTATTATTATATTAGCGCGTGACTTGCAGACAAACTTAATTACTTTATAAATACAACAATTTCGTCAAGGTGAAAGAGAGATCTCAATTTCACCACTTGTAAAGTTTTCAGTCGTGCCGGGAATTGAACCTTGTAACAGTAATTTATTATGGAAACGCGCTACCAACTGTTCCAAGTTGTCTTACATTATTTGTTGACCAAACAGATGTTTATAATTAACCAGTGGAATGCCAGAAGAATACGGACTGTTGGACGTCGAGGTAGTATACGAGTATAGTCCAAATTTCATAGGAAAGGCCTAATCTAACATCTAAAGAAACGTATTAATACGTCAGGTCAGGTGACCTCTGCAGCTGTCACTTTTGATGTTATGAATACTTTGAAAATAACAATAAAAATAATATAGTAAAATGTTATTGATCGTAAAGAAATGTGTTCGTATTTTCTAAAAGACTTTTCCTGTGAGAAGTGGACTGTAGAGAATAATAAAGCGATGTAACGTAGGTTGGAGCAACAATCACCTCAAATTTTATCAACTCGCTCTATATTGTAGAGTTAGTTTGGATATATTTTAATAACCAATCAATGTTAGACCGTTCAGATAGTATTAGTATGAGAGAAACGCGAAAAAAGGCTTCTTTTTTTTTGAAGTTTTTATAGCAACACTTTTTTTTTGCCAAAATAAATGAAAAATTGCTTCAGTAAAAACATAGAGTTTAATTTTTTTCACACGCTGATATCAACAGTTGTTGAATATCTGTCATGAGCATAGCGGCATTATATAAGATATTGTTTTTAATGAAGAGAAAAAAATTTCATTAAATTTCAGTTCAGTACACCCTTGACAGATATTCAACAACTGTAATATTCCTATTTGACAGCGACAACTGATAGACTCTAATATTTCATGGGAGCATCGTACACTTTGAAATTTAATTTTAGTCACGTTTTATACGTAATTGTATATTATATTTGGTTTCAACAAAAGTTTTTTTTAAAGTTTTGTACCTTTTCACGTCATGAATATTATTTGAAAAAACTTTATATATTTTAAACGTATGACTTTTACAATCCGTGTTAATGATCCTAATAGCCATCCAGATTATTATATGTACACTAATGAGGTAGGCATATGCGTGGAGGGATAGTGGGGAACCGTTTAAGAAAAAAACACCTCAGTACACCCGTCCGAGATTTGTAACCCGACTTCCCCTTGAGCGGAAAACTAAACAAGAGGAGACGAACGCCTCTGTCCTAAGTCCAACAGTGCAGGTGTTTAGGTTAGTCTTGAATAATTTTTAACATTTTATTTAATTCTCGTAAAATTATTTATTTTGTACTCTATTTATTAACAAACTTTTGGTACTAAATTAAATGTTGTTAAGAACCTCCTCTAATATTTACATTGTTGTATAAAAACATACCACCATGATATTTATTGAAGTATCTATATTAATAAGATTAAAAGTTTGTCATATCATTGAGCACCACGCAAAGGGCTAAAATTTTAAAATTAGTTGCCCCTGTCGAAGCTGGAATTTTAAAATTTGGATGGGATATTTTTTAATTTATTAAAAGCTGGGTCGATAGAAATAAATTGAAGATTTAACTGTTATTTTTAACAAAGTAAATTGTTGCCCGAGCTATTTCTGCAAGTTAATTATATGAGATTTCATTAAACTGAAATGAATATTCTATTAATTTTGTGTTTATAGCAATGATAGTGTTAAAGGAATATCTCTAACAATATTTATTTTAAAACAACATATTGTTAGTCAAAAGCGTGAAAATGGTTTTTGAAAATAATAATTCAAAACTCGACCAACATTAGTGATACAAAACGAGTATAAAATATTTTCAAAATTTCTTAAACATTCCGTAAAGGTGTGTCAAATGTGTAATTGACAATACTCAGTAGCTGCCATTGTTGGGGACTTAAGAAGCTGGTAACCCTACTAGTAGGAAATTGTACATTCAAATCTCATCCCAGTATATTCCATAGATCGATTTAAAAACAACCACGCTTTCGTTGTTCCATTCACGTCATACATTTTCCACGACAATAGTATTCCTGACGTTCATTAGACGGACTACAGAAAGATAGGCCTAATATCCTACGAACCCCTCCCCCCTCCCCCCTAAAACTCACCTTGGGCAAACACCACTCGAAACACGACGGCATTGTTGCGAGTGACCCGAACCAAGGAATAGTATATAATATATTATTTTCAGAACGACATGTATCGCGGGAGACGGCTCTAGTATATTTGCGAGCACTATATTGTAAATATTAATACGGAACACTGCACGGTCCGGTCCACGGTGTTTTGAGAGAAAAAGTTGAACATGCGCAATATGTGGCTTCCAATTATCTGGAAGGTTTGCGAGATTGGCCGTCAGATGGCAACACTTGATGTGCTGCGAGATTGGTCGAGGCGACCTTGAAACGTTAGCGCATGAAAGGGTGCATTGTTGTGAAAACTTAATAATAAACGTAATTATATTTTCTTGAAAAGTAAGGTGTGTACCTTTAAATATAAATATCAGCGTTAGAAATACAAGCTTTAACCTACATAACCTGTTTCATACAGTTATTGTTTGTTGACTCTTTGAATAAATTTTATGAAATGTTTTCGTACGTAATACGGTAGAGAAGCTTATAGTTAAACAATTACAACAGCTATCACGAAGTAAATAGGGAAGTAACTACTATAGAAAAATACTATGCGAATTCATACGTTCAGAATAAAACCAATTCCGTCAATCTTTTTTAAAATCAAAATATTTAGTTTTACTTTTATTGGGAAGATGGAGATTTTCAATGAGCATCTAGGGTTCAATTTCGGGGGCGTGAAACGTATAAAAGGGGAATGTGAGCAAGTTGGAAGGTGGGTAGAGCATAACACTTAGTCATACTTAGCAAACTGTGTTAATTAAAAATAAATCTTGAGGTTCATAAACGAACAAGTTTATCTAGTATGATTAGTGATGTTACAGGCCGTGAAAATAGTCATCCGCAGCTGACACACAATACAAATGGACGATTGTGTATGACTCAGGGGATTTAATTACCTAAGAGTACAATAATTCGTGGAATAATATTATAACGATTTACATCCTAGGATCTAATTGCGTATTTTAAATTTTCTTAATTTTTCTTAATATTTTCTTAGCTCTTAAAAAGTAGCGTTTTATTTTAAATTAAATATTGTATTAGTTGACATTTCATGGGCAGGAGGGTGGGTGGGGAGAGGTTAGGGGGAAGACTCCTATCTCAATCGCCTCTTGGCTGTGAGCGGTAACGTTTGGTCCAACTTCAGTTATTCTTTTTGAATTGTGAATGTGCCCCTAGCAGACACAACCTTGTTTATTATTATTATTATTATTAGTAGTAGTAGTAGTACTAGTAGTAGCAGTAGTAGTAGTAGTAATAGTATTACTATTGCTTGCTATGATTCATTCTTTTTCAACAGTTTTTACAATGATTAAGATATAATTCGAAACCTTTTAGGGCTCCTGACTCTCTTTTCGAGAAGACTAGCTATCGGGATACCCTTTTTTTATTTTAACGCTTTTAATTGTAAAATGTCTTGCCAAGCCATCCCCGAACATGTGGTCGTTATTGTCTCCTCTCGTGATTCTAGAAATCCTCAAATATTTTCTATCAGTAAAGGCCGATACACACAGAATGCTAAGCTAAGCTAAGCCATGGTCCCTCTTTTCACTCCTGAATTCAATGTTGTTTCTTTCTGGTCTGCTCCAGTGAACTTTAGTTATGATGGCGTTCTCCAAAATGTATTGTTTGAGTTCAGTTGATAGTAGGCCTACTGAGGAAGATAAGATGTTGGTGTTAGCAGTTGGTTTGGAAGATGAAGAAAATTTAGGAGATGGAGGTTTGACTTGTTCAATTAACGCCTCCATTTTAATATACAAACATTTATTAAATATAAAACCTAAATCGTATATTACTTAAATAGGCGAGAAACAAATTGAAAACAAAACTTCAACACTTCTTTAGTTATTTTCACCAAACCAGCACTGCGTCTGTTCAACACGGAGCACAAGCTACAGTAGCCCCATGGCTTCTTTGGTGTTGACTGACAGCTCACAGCTGACTTCTGACAGTCAACATCTAGGTATAAACCTCAATTTTGACTGTCAGAAGTGACAGCTGCTAAACACTTGTTTTTGCAGATCATATAATTCGGCGTAGGGATACATAATTTGGTCCGGTAACCTTTCAAAGCCGTCAGCTGTCAGTCACCACCAAAGAAGCCATGGGGCTAATGTACGTCATGCGCATGCGCAATGTAAGATGGCTCAATATGGGAGATGGAAAAATTGGCCGGCCAGCAATCGGAAAAAACATAGCGTGGCTTAGCAAGGCATATACCCTGATTTTGGTTGGAAGAACAGTAGAGAAAATCAAAACATATTTCTTTGCGGCCAACATTGATAATATTTTCTTATATAATTTGTGTTATTTGATAGGTATTGATAATATCTATCAAAAGTAGCATCTGCAGATGACATGACTTTATGTATGAATATATTAACATTGTTTTAGTAACTTTAGTAACTAACTTCTACTGTTCTTCCTACCAAAATCAAACATTTACAGAATTTTATTTTTACCATTAAAGAATAACAAAAATTATTAAAGAGCTATTTAAAGGAACACCCGCTTAATATTAATTACTATAACCTTTGTTTACTGTGAACTGTTCCCTAAAAATAATTATTATGACTTAATTATATATTTTTTTACTGCTTTCCTCTCGTTATGTTAAAGCTATTTAATTTGTTTATTGTGGATTCACACATTCGTTGTAAAACGAGAGCAGTGCTGATATTTGGTCACATGACAGCTCTAATCCAATCACAATAAGTCCGCGTGGCCAGCGTAACCCGCACTGCTCGAGTAGAGATAATTTCAACTTTTCCAGCGCTTTTACAGAAAACTCTCCAAGAAGACACGATAAGCGCATGCGCAAACTTTCAAACATGCGTTATTTATAAATACAGCACATTCTCAAGATGGAGTATCTCAAAAGTGATGATTTAAAAACGACAGTTTATTGGAAGACATGAGGTTTATCGATGACAAATTCAAACCCAGGCTGAAGTAAAACCTCTCATTTTATGTTAACTATAGTAACTTGCACTGATTGTAATATTTACGTTTGACGTTTCAATGCATCATGGATACACAGAGATTCCCAACTCTCCTCAAGTGTGTGAACAGCTGCACCACAAAGAGGTGTGGACTCACGGTACTGCTTCCAAATTTCAGCTTACGTGTGAATTCACCTTTATTGTAATTACCTGGATACACTATACAATGAAGATGTATTTATTATGTTTTTATTTGGCAAACCTTATGTTCTTCTGTATCTTCAGTGCTAGTCTGTTAGAGGTCTCGGCTGTTGGCTAGCACTTCAATAAAGGAAAATGAAAATTATAAATGTTATTAATATGTTTTAAAGATCCATTGGACCCCAAACAATCACTAGTGTAATAAACACCCAATAAAAACTTAGTTAAATAATTAAAGAGAAATATAGATAACCTGCCTCACCATTCGTTCGGGTCATGCGCATACGTAATTTACGTGGGAGGAGAGTGAAAAAGAAATCTAGGAAAACAATCTTTAGTACACCCCCACGGGATTCTATACCCGATCTCCCCGTCATCGGCAATCTAGTCTATTGTGAAAGTAGCGCCTTAGACCATGCGGCCACCGAAGTGTTTTTGCATTTTTTATAGCAAACATTTTGTTTCGCCTAAATTAATAACAAATTTCTCCAGTAAAACATAGAGATTAATTTTTTTCACATGGTGATATCAACAGTTGTTGAATATCTGTCATGAACATAGCGGCATTAGATGAGAAACTTTACAAATGAAGAGAAAAAGCTGTCATTAAATTCCAGAACACCCTTGACAGATATTCAACAGCTGTTGATATCACCGTGTGAAAAAAAATTAAACTGTATGTTTCTACTAAAGAAATATTTTATTTATTTTGACCAAAATAATTGTTTTGAAATAAAAACTCCAAAAACCTGGCCTCAGGGTTGCTATGAATAAACCATGAAACACAAACCTTTTGGTTCTTGGTGAACTCTCACTTCTTCCATCCCCGGCAAATTCCTGAGGGTGAACAATTTTAAAAGTATATAATTATTTTTTTTTAAACAAAAGAAACATTTACATCTGTTTACATGATTAAAGTGAAATACTATGTTTCGAAACATATAATTAAAGCATATCTTTTAGCGAGAGAAGAATGAGTCAGCTCATCAGGAGTTATCTAACTCATTTATCGAGTTTGAAACGGTCTCTCGACGAAATCTTTGTTCCTAACCGGACGTTTATCAGTGAACAGGAAGTAGCTTTATCTTTCACCAGGCGCGCATCTAGGATTGGTTAGGAGTCCCAAAGCACCTTTCAATATGATAATAATTTCATTTCAATAAGCACTGGTTTTTTTTTCATTTGAATTTAAAATACATTATTTAAATTAAATGAAACCCTAGTTTACATTTTAGGGAAGGCGAATACAAACTCCCCCACTCACACGGTCCCTCCTTCAGCCCTTGGCTAAGTTCCTGTCATAATTGATATATTATTATAATTTACGACTTGACCATAATATCATGTCTAATTTTCATGCTATGTACCTAATGCGCTTCCGATTTAGAAAGAAAGTTTTTGACACAAAATTTACTAAAACAATATTTCACATTTAAATATTAAAGTCATGTGGTCATTTAATATTTTTTTATTGAATTGTTTGAATTTTATTAGAGTTTAAGTTTACATTTACCGTTTTAATATCAATGTTACAATGTAATTTATAAAGTTAACAATCAATATATCTGAGCTCCTCGAGCAAAGCTCTAGGTGGATCCTAGAAATCTAATTTAACAATTTTATTTAATGGCTGACATTGAATTTGATATTTTATTGTAAGAGAGGCTATTAAGGAAACAGTGAATGTGTATCTATTATATTTTCAGACAGAAATATCACATTCAATAAGGTTATAGTGATTAATTTTCTAGGAATTTTTTTAACATAGTTATTTTCAACATTAAATTGTTGTAAATATACATAGGCCAATAAAGTGATTTTTTTTCTAGAAAAAAAGGTGGTTATGATGTGTTTCTTAAGTTATGTATTTTGATTCTTTTTTTTCTTTTTTTATTTAATATATTTTTTATATTTATAATTTAGAAAATTATTTTTTAGAAGTAATAATGAAAAAAAAATGTAATGCAAAATATTATTATTATTATTAGCACCGCGTCTTACTACCCGTTTGGGGTGAAAAGTCCAACCGAAATTTTACTAAAACCTAGGTATGATTTTGGACCAAAATGTGTGTCCCTACATTGCAATTGAGGATAATTGGGAATGGTAAGGTGTTCGGTTTGTTTGTGTGTGTATAGCATACATTAGTTTTGTATACATAATGTGATAAATACAATATAGTTTGAAGGTTGAAATCTGGTGAACCGAAGTCAAGAAGCTACGCCCTCTATAAATTGCAGATAACCTCTTCTCTAGGTATCCTGGAAACATAAACTCGGACACTAGTACTATCTAGCGGGGGAACAACCAACCGCGTCCTCCCAACCACGCTTTGTCCTCTTCTCGCTCAGAACACAGTTGCAGCGGCAGGTTTGTACCGACCGATGAACGACTTTCTTCAGGACATTCTCAAAGTATACCCGCTGATAGTAAACACGACTCGGTACACACACATGGAGTGTTCCTAACAGTGAGATATTTTCCCTCCCTCCTAATCCAGATTTTTGAAATAAACAACCTAACCGTAAAATTAAAACCCTTTTCAAAAACAATTAATGTGCGTATCAACTAGAAATCGTTTTTAGTCAGTGCGTGTGTTGTTTACAAACGAACAAGATGTTATAAATGGTTTTTTTTTATATATTCATAAGACAAAATAAGTGACAGAAGTGTGTTCTTATTGACAAGGATTGGAAAAGGTTTGACAGAAGTGTTAATAATTGCAAATGGTATCTCTTCTTCCTGGATATTTCTAAGAGAAGAAAGGTGTTGAGGCGAAGCCACGTCGATTGTTTTTTTGGAAGCTGTTGGAGGAAGACCGTTCGGTGACCTTCCATCTGTGACGAGGTAAGTGTTTTTAATTTTTCTGTTCACGTCTATACCGCTCACGAAGTTGGGGATAAGGCTAGTAATTGATGGTATTATTAATAATAAAATTCAGGGGATTCGACGCTCACTTTTCAAACAAGATAAGCAAACGACTTACAAACTAACATAAAATCTCAGCACACACACGGCTCTGAACCAAATCTTAGCACTCAGGAGTTTAAACATCTGACAGAATAAATTACTTTGGATACCATCACTTGGGGTCGAACTAGCGTCCCACGAGTGTTTATAGTCCAATTTACATAGGAGGGACATATTTTGAAAATACAATCTTTTTTTATATCGGTCAAGTTATATAACATTTCACTATATTATTAGTGTTATTATATAGGTCTTGATAATATCTATCAAAAGTGACAGCTGCTGATTATATGACTTGATGTATGAATACATGAAATTAAATCTAGATGTCAGACAAGGCCCTACCGACGAAAACTGGACCTTAAGTTACATCTCTTGAGCACCCAGTGAGCGTGGAGGGGGATAAATACATTTTAGAAGATTTTTTATAACACCCAGTGGTCACACGTTTTGAGACATCAGACTCGCAATTTACTGGATTACCTGTGATTGAGGGTTTGAATATCGGCCGGTTGCGTCCGGGGGTAATATTCCTACGTCCCTCTATTCACGCTGATGCGGTTGCACATCATCTGAAAATACCCTCGAAGTTTAGATCATGACCAAAGTGTGCACCCTAGAGTCAAGCTTTTTACCCCCCCCCCCCTTTTAAAAGTAAGTAAAGTGAGAGGGGAATATCACTCTGATGAACACAAATAACAACTTTCTTTAATCCGATGACCTGTGATCATTCATAACAAATTATACAATTAATACTAATATGCTATTACTTTTAAGCCGAAGTCAAAGATTAGGTCTAAGCTGTTGTCATATAGTAGTACTTTTAATTTTTAAGTTGGTGCGATGGAAGGGAACGCGAGAAAATGTCAATGTTTTTTCAGCTTTAGTGTAAAAACTTTTTTTATGCCAAACTAAATAAAATATTGCTCCAGTACAAACATAGAATTTAATTTTCCTCACGTGGTAGGTAACCTCATAATTTCTTGAATTTCTGTCAGGGGGGTCCTGGAATGTAATGTCAACTTTTTCTCTTCATTTAAAAAGTTTGTTAGCTAATGCTACCAAACTCATGACAGTAACTGTTGATATTAATAACATGTGAAGAAAATTAAACTATATGTTTGTACTGGAGCAATATTTTATAAAGTTTGACCAAAAAATATTTTTTTCATAACAACTGCAAAAACACTGGCCGTTTGTCATGTCCCCTTCTTTCCCACCTAGGTAAAGATAAAAGCTCGGAGAAAAATAAACAAAGCACTATTACTTTGTGTTGACATATCTTATTTATCTTTGCTTACGTTTTACGTTTTATTATATGTCGTGATGTCATGTTTAAATACTGTCTAATAGCTGTTTTAAAATTATTAAGTTACATGTTGAGATTTCTCATATTTAGTGATATGTTTCAAATCTTTTCATTATACATTGAAGTTTTCTTTTCCTTCGAAATGTTTCGGAGACGTGAAGGTTATTGTGGGTGTTGAAGTCGAAGCGAAGTATATTTCGGCTTCGACTTTAACTTCGTACATTTTGAAGCGTCACACACTCCTATTAAAATATCAAATATCCTCCGAGGATTCGAGGAATTTAAAGTTTCAAACGACCAATTAATAATAAATATATGATTTATAAGATAAACGAAGGTCTTGGTGAGCTTTCCGAAGACATCGAGATCAACAAACCGTATTTTATTCACGATAACCTCTAGGCTGGTGATAACAAAACACGATAAACCACATTTTGTTGTCGAAACTGTTGGGACATTACTTTACAGGAAGTGGGAGAAAAATGCATCCGGGACGTGGGGGTCTTGGCTTCGAAACTATGTGGTGAAATCTTCCTTCCATCAACGATAATGATGGCTGTTTTTATGCAGTTTTTAGGTCAAACAAATTTTTGTGTGGGATAACGCACGAGTAACTATACTCGTTATTAGTTTGGAGAGAGGATTGGAAAATAAAATATTCCCAATTCACTCGATGGGGACTTAAACTCTAACCCTCCTCGTCAGTGGTAACGCCTTTAACCGCTCGATTACCGCTGCGGCTGTAATGTTTTAAAATTCACGATCAAATTTGATTAATATAATATTTATATATGGCAATCACCTTCTACGGTAACCGCATAGTCTAAGGTGTTGCTCTCGCATTAGACTAGACTTCCGATTACTAAGAGATCAGAGTTCAAATCCCGGTCGGGTTTATTGAGAGTGTTTTTTCCTAAAAGGTTTTCCACTCTCCCTCCACACAAATTCGGCTAAACTTCCTCTAATTGTAACCTTCCGCATCCTTAACACATTAGCATAATTAGTACATGTGTGTATAGCCTGAACAGGTATTAAGATACGGTGCAAAAATAATAATCTTTGAGTATCTTATTAGTTAATTTATAAACTCCATCAAATAAAGAAGATTAAAAATATAGGTAGGGTCTATACAACAAAGCCTTGAAAAAACCTTGCAAAAATAATGGAAAAAATAAATTCTTCTTTACAATTCAATTTTGATTTTAAAAATGAGTAAATTTAATACTATAGTCATGTTTTTAACAAATAAGATGTAGGTGAAAAAAGTACAGAAAATGTGTTGAAATGTTTAACACATTTTCTGCACTCTTTACATACATCTTATGAATTTTGTTAAAAACATGACTTAAAAATTATTATTTTTCTAATGCGTTCAAAATGAAATTTAAAACACTCTTAAAGGTTTGTTTTTAAAAATATAAATTAAATTATTAATCTTTCTAAATGTACTGTACATACACAGCCAAATTTTCATAGGAAGAATCTTATCTAACAGCTAGAAAAGTTACTATATCTACTTTCACGTATTCATACGTTAAGTCACGTGATCTGCAGCTGTCACTTTGATAGATCTTACCAATACCCATAAAATATCACTAATAATTTAGTAAAATGATATAAATTTTTACCATAGTATTTTTTTTTATTTGAAAAAAAACAAACAGCAACTACAAATGATGTCATTTGACGTTGGATCAAAGTGAAAGGGTTTTCGACCTTCATAAGACAAATAGACGTACAACAGATTAATTTACGCGAGCTTGTATTTTTTACTCTATCTTAAGGTGAGGATGTAGGAAAAGGGAAAAAAGGTCAGTGTTGCAGTTTTTATAGCAAAATTTCTTTTTCGCCAAAACCAATAAAATATTTCTTCAGTACAAACATAAAGTCATATTTCCTTCCCGTGTTGATATCAACAGTTGTTGAATATCCGTCATGAACATAGTGGCATTAGATGACAAACTTTTTAAACGAAGCGAAAAAGTTGTTATTAAATTACAGGACATCCTTGGCAGATATTCAACAACAGTTGTTGATATCACCACATGAAGAAAATCTAACTTTGTTTTTTCTAGAAGTAATATTTGATTTATTTTGAGTACAAAAATGTTTTGTTATAAAAACTGTAAAAACATTGACCTTTTCTAGCGTGTCCTAGATCCCCACCTTAACGTCACTAGTTTTTTTGTTACGTTCCCGAAGGTAAGCCATAACCTTGAAAGGTACTTTGAAGAATACGTGCTAAAAGGAACAATGTATTTGTTTTAGGCCACGCCTAATATCATTTATAAAAATATATTTGCACTTGTAGTATAAAAACCAACCATTCAATAAACCAAAAGTAAACTTTGAACATAAATATCCAGTTAGAAATTAAAATAAAACATGTAACATAAGCGGTATTGTCACAAGCGGGGGAAAAGAAGAGGTTTCTCTTATCTCACTAATAATAGACCCAAATGAATAAATTTGAACGTTTTCATAATTAATGAATTTTCATGTAAGCATAACTAACATTTTTTTGTATTAGCTACTACTATTATAAAAGTCATTATTATTACAACTAGAGTTAGTGTAAAAAGAAAAGTATGTAAAAACACATTTGACTCGGATTTAATGAGTCAAATTTTCAGTTTTTCTAGGTTTTCTAACATGAATTATTAATTGGGGGGGGGGGGGGGTATTTT
>CABEEJ010004835.1:0-16590 GCA_901482245.1 Timema douglasi | reverse complement strand
CTATTTTCTATACATAGAATAGGTTATATTCTAATGATTAGGAAAAACGGGGGGTCCACCTATATCAAATAGATTCTTGAGGAGTGACTGGTAGGTAATTAATTGAGAACCACTTTTGTAAAAGATAGCAAGTAACAATGTCTCAGTCCACTCCAGCAATACCGACCCGGTGAGGAAGCTGGTATACACTTTACCTGGGTGTGTCATTAGTTGGGACTATCTGACCCTCTGCATCTTCCTGCCATATTATGTTCTGCTAGTCTCTGTTTACTTAAGAATCTTTAGGCCTACAGTCAAAACAAGGAACTTAATTAAAGATACATCTTTAATTTATAGTTGCAAAGATCAATTAGGACACATTAATAAAATGAATGATTAAATCTAAGTTAAAAAAAAAAAGAAATTATAATTATTGTAACGAGATTGTATACTACAAAGTGAGATTAAATCAAATTACCGGGCTATAAAAAGAATAGTATTTATATATGATTAAAAATTATGTAATTTTACCACTTTTGAGCTGCTTATGCATAGTTAAAATTATCTTTGTTTAGAGTATTATATATATTTAACTGTGTACACTTCATATTAATGTATAATTATACTAAATTTCAGCCCTAGACATTAGTTACTTTATCTTAACAATGAGACATAAAAAGCATAAAATAGCAAGTTTAACCCCTTTTTACTCCTGAACTGTAATGATTTGAAATCATCGAATCACTATTTATAGCACCTACCTTAACCTAATGAAACAAAATAATGTGGAATTGATAGCTAAGTACATCAATTAAATATTAGCGTCTTAATTAACGTTCCGAATTTGGCTCTTCTTATGTGATATAAATCAAATTTGGTGAGTCAAGATTTTGCGCCATGTTCGATTTGGAGAGTCGGCTAAGGGACGTAGTTTGTCCCCAAAAAAAGCCGTTACATTCACCTTAAAAAGATTGAATAAATAAATCAACTTTAAAAGCTACGTATATACAAGCAAAGGGAAAGAATTCCACTTCGTGGTGATTGGTTCAAATCACTTTAATATTTTTTTTGTAACATCTTACTGCCGGTTTTATGGCTTGCAACATTTTTACGAGTTAGGAAATGGTCTATTGTATTTCTGCTTCGTCTACTCCAGCAGCTGTTTGTTTTAAGTCCCGTTCAAATTGTGTATTAACAAAAACTCCGTTAACTACTACAATTATTTTCAATTAAGTAGCTTAAATGTAATTGTTATATATAGGATTAATTCGTTTTTATAAATCGAGTCATCATTGAAGAATTTACGTGAAGAGAATTTACAACCAAATAAATATAAAATAAACAACATCAAGGAAAAGTAGGATAGAAAAACGACAATGATAAACAGATGTGGAAAATCATAGTAATAAACAGGTGTCAAAACCACATTGATAAACAGACGTAGAAAACAAGTTAGAAATAGCTGTCACATCCTCAGTGACAAACAGGTGTCGAAACCACATTGATAAACAGACGTAGAAAACAACAGTTAGACATAGCTGTCACATCCTCAGTGACAAACAGGTGTCAAAACCACATTGATAAACAGACGTAGAAAACAACAGTTAGAAATAGCTGTCACATCCTCAGTGACAAACAGGTGTCAAAACCACATTGATAAACAGACGTAGAAAACAACAGTTAGAAATAGCTGTCACATCCTCAGTGACAAACAGGTGTCAAAACCACATTGATAAACAGACGTAGAAAACAACAGTTAGCTCTAAACATATGTCAAAACCACAGTGATAAAGATATTTGGAAAATCACAGTGATAAACAAATGGAAATCTATCCCTAATCACACCAGTCCTAGTAATTCAAAGGCGAAGCGAATTCAATGTATTAATCAACCCTCCCCTTTTATTTGTACTTAAATAACTATAACTTTAATTGTGTTTTTTTTAAAAATTAAATAGCGGGAATAAGAATGAACAAACTACAAAACCTAAAGGGCATAGTAGCTTCTTTACGTCTTCACGAATAAATCTTGGGAGGAATTCAAAACCCATCCATTTTAGCGTAGGTGATACAGTGGAAGAGGGTCACGCCTTTCTTCCATTATGAATACAAGGCCTCTTTTATGATATCACGTGCGATAGTTGCTCAACACACACACACGTGAAACATTCCTTGCTTGCACAGTTTCTTTCGGGACACTTTCTAGCACTGGCCGTCCGTTCAATCGCCGTGCACACCGTCACCTGTTACTACCACTATTACTATAGTAGTAGTAGTAGTAGTAGTAGTAGTAGTAGTAGTAGTAGTAGTAGTAGTAGTAGTAGTAGTAGTAGTAATAACACACACTCATTACAATCCCTGGTTGCACGCACGAGACTTGGCGGATTATAGTGGAATAGCGGTAAGATGGCTCCGTATGATCGTATCTAATAACAGATTAATTTTTTTCCTCACCACTTCTTGTTGCCCGTTCGGTTTGTACAGCTTATCTTCCTATCACGCTGATGTGCTAGGGATGAGAAAGGTTGAATTTAGAGGAAGGGTACCCGCGTTTACGTGGGGGAAAAAACACCACCCGAGCAGTATTCGAACCCGAATTTCCCCTTCATTGGTAGTCCATTCTATTGCGAGAGTGAAGCCCTAAAACATGCGGCCACCAAAACGGTTACAGAAATGTTACTATTGAAAAAATAGATTTACTTTTACGCGTTCATACGTCGAGTCATGTGATCTGCAGCTGCCACTTTTGATAGATATTATCGCTACTTATAAAATAACACAAATAATACAGTAAAATACTATCACTGTTGAAAAAATAAAATCTTATGTTTGTTTGTATTTTCTAAAAGTTCCGTGTGTGAAGTAAAATTTTCATAGAAAATATAAACTTTTTTTGTGATCAGTTTTGATAACATTTTAATATATTATTAGTGCTATTTTATTGTTATTGATATTATAGATCCAAATTGACAGTTGTGTATCCGATGACTTGACCTATGAATACGTGAAAGAGGATCAATCAACTTCCTATAAAAATTGGACTGTAAATCTGCTACATTGTGCTAGGACGGGGAGATCGAGGTTCGAATCTCGGTCGGGTGAACTGGGGGTGGTTTTTCCTAAATGGTTTTCCACTCTCCCTCCACGCAAATGCGGGTTCACTTCCTCTAATTCAACCTTCCCAATTCCTAATCCATTAGAGTAATTAGTACTTAAAGCGTATAACCCGAACAGGTAGTAAGACGCGGTTAAATATTATTATTATTTACATTGTGCTTGTTGGCAAAGCGTTGTGTTATACAGCTGCCCCTTTTGACAGATGGTGTCAGTTTGCATAATAATACGACAAATAAAGTGACTTTTTTTTATCGAGTTTGGTTAGTCTACATTTATTTAGTCACATACTCTTGAAAGGTTGTTACTATAGTGATAGGTAGAAAAAACTCTATGACGTCAGTCAGCAATCGAACCATACTGACCGAGCGGCCATTTGTTGGCGAAGATAGTGCCAACTTCTTTGGATAGAGTGTGTCATATGGTCAGCACATCGGACCCTCCGGTAGTTAATCTCAATTTTTTTTTAGACCGTAGCCGCTACTTTTTTTTATTCAAGCCATATATTTTCCACTAGCGGCTTGCTAGAACTGTCGTAGCTTCATATGACTTATAATCTAACATAAGACTAGGACAGGCACAACATCCAGTCCCCCGGCCGTTAATTCATCACTGTGAAAGGGTAAGCCCACATTTCACCAATAATGAATTTTTGGCCATGCCGAGAATCGAACCTGGGACCCTTATCTCAGTAGACAGACACTCTACCGACTGAGCAACGGTATAGGATCATATACATTATATACTTACATAAAAAACACAAGAAAATTTAAACACAAAATATAAAACTTGGAAAAACTATCATCCGAAAATACAGACTTGAATCAGCCAGGGGCATCACGTGATTTTATATTGTCACACCGTGACTGAAAGCCGAGCCAACACTTCCCCTATTCTAGGCAACCCGCCCGCGCCATTGCAGAACTCCCCCACCTCATCTCCGTCAATAGCTCTAATTTTAGACGACATTATTGGTATATGGGATGATTTAATAAAGATCGTTAAGTTAAGTTTGAATTGAGTACAAGCTCGAAAAAACAACAATGGATTAGCTTCGAATTACCCAAATATTTCCTTTTAAAATTCGAATTGTTATTTTTTAACGTTGATTTAAATCATGGGTCTCCAAACTTTTTTTCTATGCGGGCCACATAATATATTTTACACATTTTTGCGGGCCAAAGTAACGTTCACCTGTTCTTCAAGTAGCATTATTTTTGCCCTCAATGCCTTGACAGGCGCAAATAGATCATAAATATAATTTGTTTCAGCATACAAATTTAGATTCAAGTCATAATATGGCCATTCACGTCTGTAAAAAATGCCACTTTCCAAGGCCAGTCAGTGTTTGATAAAAGTGATTGACGTTGATTCTTCTCTGTGAGAAATGAATCAATTCATATGTAATAAATTATATTTATAATAATTAGTCAATATAATTACTTTTTTTAAATTAGGTAACATCTTTCAGAACTTTCATTTGATAACCCTCTGCCGGAAGATTTGGAATTACCTAAAAATCGTCACAATCAAGCCGTTCTGCTGTCGGTATAAAAATGGCGCCTGTGACTGAAAGTGAGGGTTTGCAATTCCGACAGCACTCTGTCTTGGTGTCATGGAGGAATCACTCGTGCGGACAGCAACTGGACTTGTCAAATAAACTGTGTGGTTAAGAATAATGAAGATAAACAATTAATTTGTTTTTTGATGCAATCTTGGAACGGGCCTGATATAATCTTGTGGTGGGCCGGATGTGGCCCGCGGGCCGTAGTTTGGATACCCCTGATTTAAATAGAGAGTTTACAGGGAATCATGGCTGGTTCAAACTATCCAGTTTTCTGAATTAACCCATGTAAAATTAGCCAGATTCTATTATATTTGCATATGGCCTGAACGGATAGTGAGATGCAGCGAAAAAAATACATACAAATTATTGCGACAACGACGCCTTAGGTTGTGTGACCAGCTGTAGCGGTGTAAGCAACAAGTCGTTTCCAGCCGATCCTGTCACGAGACGCGAGTGATCAGAACAGAACATTTTCTCTCCCTCCCCCCAGCTGGAAAGTTTGTGAGAAGCGCAAATAGCACACCACCATCTAATCGTTGAACTACACATATCTTATATTTCCTGTTCATCCTCCATGCGTTGGCCGGGAAGTGTGGTCCGTGGTCATTTCCTCCTTTACTTCCCTCAGGAACACCTCTTTCTCCTCACCCCTTGGACACAATCACAAGTTCTTGGTTCGATTCGAGGCGACCCGCTTCGGTGGCCGCGTAGTCTAACGCGCTACTCTCACAGTAGACTAGACTGCCAGTGCAGGGGAGATTAAGGTTCGTATCTCGGTCGGGTGTACCGGGTGTGCTTATTTTCCACTCTACCTTTACGCAAATGAGGATACACTTCCTATAAATATAACCTTCATAATACTTGAAACCATTAGAGTAATTAGTACATAAGCATATAACACGAACAACTAGTATGACGTGGTGCGAAATGAAAGTAAGATTTGAGGCGATGCTCGAAATAGTGTACTGTTGACTCGATAATAGCCTGCAATGGTGGTCACGCAGTATAAGGCGCAAGGGCGCAGATTATTATTATTATTATTAGCACCACGTCTTACTAACCATTCGAGTTATACGCACTTACGCCAATGTGAAATGGTAGGGTGATTGTGAGATGAAATGGAGGACCTACAGTTTAACGTGGAATCCGAACCACGATGGAGGCCTGGCATTCCCCACATTCACAAGTTCTGATTAATACACGTCTTGTCAGAGAAGGGCGTAGAAATATGGGGTTCTGACTCCCTTTAAATTTGTTAGACTTCCCTTTAGATCCACAAATACAAATAAAAACCTAATGTTTAAGTTATTTACTCTTATTAAAATTTTAGTTGTGTGTGTCGTTAACCAAATATTAGTTAATGAAAATTTTAATATCCACCTTCAAGATACACCTTCTAAAACTTCCAATTGTAAAATTATCTCAACATTTCAAATATTGTACTTCTTTTCTCATACATTCACATTATGGTATTGAAAAACAAAGGACCTTTCTTGGAATGAGCCGAATAAGTGGGGTTCAAGAAAAGGAGGCAAACGTTTTTGCTATCACTTGTAAGATCCTACTTGAGGATTCACCCTGAGAAAAGAGTAGCTTAAATAACAGAACAACTGTCAGAAGTGGACCCTTCCCCCACTCATTATGTCAACATAACTACTTACTCAAAACTTTGTTTGCTAACTATGGAAAGTTTGAAAGAAAGGGCAGGGTTGGCGGGTCACGAACCCCCTAGAATTTGGTTAGTTCCCATCTCGTGTACTAGGAAATTTCTACCTGAATTTGTCCCATCTCATTCACTTGTTTTCCCATCTTGTGTACTGAACAAGAAAGAAAGAATAGTTGACGACTTCTCCCATTTCTATAATGAAGTGATCATCTCTCACGCACTAGGGTACAGTATTTCCGTGACCTCTTTGGTGCTGACTGACAGCTCACAGCTGACCGCTGACGGCTTTGAAAAGTTACCGGACCAAATTATGTATCCCTACGCCGAACCATATGATCTGCGAAAACACGTGCTTAGCAGTTGTCACTTCTGATAGTCAAAATTTAGGTATATACCTAAATGTTGACTGTCAGAAGTCAGCTGTGAGCTGTCAGTCAGCACCAAAGAAGCCATGGGGCTACTGTAGATCCAAGTCTTCAACCCCTCTTCCCCTCCTTTAATCAAGTCCACATCTAACCTAACCTAGTTAATTAGTTAGTTAATTTGAAAGTATGCGCTATGGAGGTTGTTCCCGCATCAAAAAGGGTGGAAAATTTGATAGTTCAAAAGTCGTTAGCGATTCTAAATATTAAGAAATTATATTTTATGTTCAGTACACAAGATGGGACAATCAATAATAATATTTACATAATAATAACGTCTGAATATTTGAGTGCACGAGATGAGAGGTCACCTATAATTTGTTAACCGCCCTCCCAACCCCCTATAAAAATTATCTCTCTATACCCTTGCTAAGGCATCATTCTCGGGATGTACTGGTGGTGCTATGTGTAATAAGTTTAGGTACGTTAGTTCACAAGTCATGTGCTGATACGATCATTAAGTTCAGGAAGGGCTCGTTAAATACCTCATTTGTATTAGTAAAATGAAGCGTTTATTTGTCTGTCATGAGCATTGCGCGATATCTACCGCACGTAGAGGTCTGAAATTTTAAAAATTAGTTGCTCCTGTGCACAAACATATTGCCTTGAAGCTGGAATTTTGTTTTTTTTTCTAATTAATTAAAAACTGTTTCGGAAACAATAAAATGAAGAATTTTTTACTCTCTCTTTGAAGCCAAGTATTGCGTTTTTTTAACTCGGGCAACGCCGAGTACTTTTGCCGGTATAGTATACAAATTAGTCGTTACTATTTAAAAAGTGTTGCGACAATAATGGAACGCCTCATTGACACGTACTGTATGAAGTTGTAGCGTAGTTACGCCAAGAACGTAAGCTGATATATTATCTCCACAGTCATGGTGAAGACGTTTATATTAAGTGAAGCGTTGACAGCAAAACGTTTTCTGATATTGGCCTACCAGACTTAAAGAAAGGAGCTTCTTTGAAACCCGCTTCGTTGGGGGGGCGTGGTTTAACACGCTTATCTTACAGTAGATTAGCCTGCCAATGATGGAAAGGTCGAGGTTTGAATCTCGACCGGGTCTACTGAAGGTGGTTTTCCTTAAATGTCTTCCACTCTCCATCCACGCAATTGCGGGAACACTACCCTTATATATATTATAACCTTCTTCATACCTAAGACTATTAGCGTAATTAGTACATAAGCTTATAACCCGAACGGGTAGTAATATGCTTATATATCCTACTTTTCTTAGCACTGCGTCTTACAACTCGTTTAGGTTATACGCTTTATACAATTATGTACTAATTACGCTGATGGTTTATGTATGATGAAGGTTATATATAAAGGAGGTGTACCCGCATTTGCATGGATGCAGAGTGAAAAACCATTTTGTAAAAGCCACCCTCAGTACACAGGACAGAGATTCAAACCTCGATATATAATATTTATAATAATCATAACCTTAACGAATACATCCCCTTTCACTTGAGACTGAATGACGTGAACATTTGTACCGGAAAAGGTTCCATTCTGCCAATAAACGATCGCCGCCGGAGGTTTTCCTAGCTGCTGCAACACGTGCTCGTTTGTTGGGTCTGGAACCGGTTTCTGAACTAGAGAATCCCTGATCTCACTCCAGATTAGAGAGCAAAGTGGCTCAACAGAAGATCAAACAAGGTTCGTTCGTTTGTTTGTCAGCGCGCATCAGCGTCGATGTGCTAGATAATAAGTCACTTTTCCTTCTTATTTTTAGTTTGTCTCACTTGCTCTTTGGATTGCACGCATGTACTAATTACAATGATGTTTTAGGGACGAGGAAATTTGAAATTAGAGGAAGTATATCCGCATTTGCGCGGAATAAAAAATGAAGAACCATTAAGGAAAAATTAACCCTCATTACACCCAACCAGGATTTGAACCAAGATATCACCATCATCGGGAGTCTAGTCTCTAGTTTATTCCGAGAGGGATGCCCTAGACCATTCAACCACCAAAGCTGTTTTTTTTAAATTAACACTAAGATTCCACCCCTTGTGCTGGGGTTACCGAGACAAGAGTCGAACAAGACAGTAGAGATCGCTGGCACTTAATCAGCTCTGTCTGGTCACATTTTCTTGAAATGTTGAAACATCACTCTCGTGGCGTGTAGTGTTGTCAGGGTAAGCAGAGCTTCTTAAAACTTTACCTATAATACATTCCATTCTACCAAGTGTAGGGAACTCGAGAAAAGGGAAGTGTTTTTGCAGTTTTTATATAAAAAAATATAAAAAAATTATGCTCAGTAGAAACACAAAGTATAATTTTCTTCGCGTGGTGACCTCAGCAGTTGTGGAATATCTGTCAAGGGTGTCCTGGCATTTAATTACTACTTTTTCTCTTCATTTAAAAATGTTCTCATCTAATACCTCTAAACTCACGAGAGATATTAAACAACTGTTGATATCACCATGTGAATAAAATTAAACTATGTCTCTACTGGAGAAATATTTTATATGTTTTGATGCAAAATATTTTGCCATAAAAACTGCACAAACAATGCCCTTTTCTTGATTTCCCTACACACCCATTAGTCTCTGCTCTACATGGGAGATGTATTTCCATTGAGCCCCGTCCATAGAGTGTTCTACTGAGTGATGATAACAATTCAAAGGTACAGTTTAAACTAACTATACTTACCCTGGCTATACTTACTTGTCCACTGTGAAACACTTATGATAATTATATTACCTTTTAATCAAGGAAACTATTCCCAGAGCAATCTGTTTCTGATGTAAACATGTTCTAAGCTTTATAATCCGATGCAGTTTCACGAGTCTGTCAACTCTTTTTTATAACACTTTTTCCCGCCATAATGTTCGTGCCTGCAGCTTAGCTAATTGTTCCAGAATTATTTTAAAAAAAAGTCGTCATGAAAGCATGACGTTGCGTGTTTCACACGCGGATGTATGCCGTACGGGTTTCCACAGTTATGTATAATCAAATCTAAACACCCTCATAAAGAATAAGGCACGAAACCTAGTCTGTTCTGTTGATATAAACACTGGCAAGGGATAATGTAGGCAGCCTCGCGGGGCGTGAGTGTAGAGCGGAGTGTCTATTGAGTACGGCGCTTCTAACGCCGTCTGTTTCAGAAAGCTTGAAACACACGTCCGCCGAAAATAAAAAGCATGTGTGGGGGCTCAGCAGTCCACACGATCGCATAAATGTATCTTGACCCATAATACTTTGCAACTCCAACTAGAAACAGTTTATTTTATCAACATAGTATGTTCAAGGGTGGACTGGCAGCTTCTAAGAAACCAGGGACCACAAATATGACAGCACTTAAGAGCGTTCATCGTAGCAGGCCCAACTCAGCTCTAAGCTCGCATCCTTTTGTGTGCACACGCGAGGTATGGGAGTAAAAGGGAAAAGAAAACACCTACGATATGTCAGAAATGTGTGCAGTGCATTCGTATTTGAATGATTACTCGACATTTTCCGCGGTGACGATGGAAGACAAAGCGACAAAGTTTCTTGTTAATAACTACAGTATGTCCCTATTATAATAGAATGAAGATTTGTGCACAATGGTTACCTGTGAAGACATTCTAAAATGGTCAAAAAACGGCCTTTTCAATGCAGTTTTTAATCATAATATAATTTAATATTTCAACAATTTGATATTAGGAACTTCTATTAACTCTTTATTTCCATTAATGTTTAATTAGAAACTATCCATGTGCAATAGTGTTAGTGTTAATTTACGATTTTTATACGATTGCATCACAGAGTTGATTAGAATGTAATGCACGCTCTTAATATAGCCTAACTACATTCATAAATAGCATTGAAGCTCTATTTCAGTGAAAGCTGAAGTGGTGAGGGGAAGTATTTATATGTTTATTACACTAAACTCGCGATCATCCGGCCTTCGGTTATCCGGCCCAGTTCTCAGTGTTAACAAGTGCGTTTTAAAATAACCCGGTACATATCGACACTATAAAACATTTACTGGATTTATGGTGTAGTTTATTTGACGCTCTATCTTCACTTGTTTTTGCTTTATAGCCGATGTTCTATTTCCAAAATAAAGTACTGTATAGTAAAGATTTAAAAAAATTTATTTCTAATTTAATTTCTACTGTCCCCCTATAATTACTGTATTAGTATTATACATCACAATCAGAAAATGGGCAGATTCTATTAAAACAAAGTTAAATGTTCTGTAAGAATTAAAATAAATGGTACGGAACTCCTTCCATTGTTTAAAAATGGAGATATTTACTCACAACTTGTAATACAGCATAGGCGAAACGAAATAATAACAATACAAGAGCAAACCCAAGCAAAAAATGCGCTATACTTACGTAACACATTTTTTAACTAGGTTTTAATATTTATAATTTTATTTTTAAGAATTAAAATCCTCATTTATATATTTGGATCAAAAACAAATATCGATATTGGGTCCCAATGGGTCAACACTTTGTATTAAATTTAGACTTCGGGTTAAAAAAATTGACATTTTATTAGGAATTGCACATCTTATGATTATCGCATTACTATTAAATTCCTCATCTATAAATTGTACCAATAAAAAAGGTAAATATTGAATATTGAGTCTAAAATGATAGAGATAGATCATTGTTGTACAAACACTTCCCCTAAGAGGTTAAAGGAAAAATAACATCAACTTTTTTAGAAACTTACTAATATTTAGTATCTCTTAACAACTAAAACTCATAAAATTGTATTAATATATTTGCCAATATATCATAAACTATTGGTTTTATGAAAATATATACTTCAAATACAAGTTTTTTATTTTTAATAGTACCACAATTTTGCAATGATAAGTTATTCAGTATCTCAAATAGTTGTCATGAGAGCCGATTTTGAGAAACACCCATTTTTTTCCTCTTTTTTGCCCTTCAGTAAACTACCGTTAATTTTAATGTTAGATATCCAATTCCAAAAACCACTCGGGGAAACCCTATGAAAACTCTAGATACCAAGTTTTAGCCTGATCGGTGAAATAGTTTAGGCTTTACTATAAGGTACAGACAGACGGACGGACAGACATACAGACGGAAATTTAAAAATCACTTTTTCGGATTCGGGGGGTCATAAAACGTCGAGATTCATCAAAATCTCAAGTTTGATTTTTTTTACGGTCACAATAATTTCTCTACCTGTAAGATAGCGAGAAAGTAAAAAGTAAATAAACCCATACTGAGCTCGGATTCCGTATTACCCGACTTTTCCGTCATCCGGCCCGGAATGCCACCAATTTAGGCCGGATAGTTCCGACTCTAGTGTATTAATAAATTTAATCCAAAGGTCATTCCAAGTAACATTACCGTCTTACCGATTATTACGTCATTATTCTCCTCTTAAAACATTAGTTTCTACTTTCTACTGACATGAGCAAAAATGCCTCTAAATAAATAGCTGGGATCCCATCTTTAATATATATTTAAATTTATAAAAAATTATCCTCCCACACCTTTTTGTAATCTACACAGTTCGTAGCAGTCGTAATTCACTAAACAAATGCTGTTACGTTTGGCTCAAGGAACTGTTGATAAATAACACCAAGCAACAAGAAACGGGACGGTTTTACATTTAATGTCATCTTATGTCATCACAAATTATGTATTCTGACCATTCTCAGAATAACTCACTGGACCTTTTGATTAGAATTTAATTTAAAAAACTGGCTTATATAGATTTTATTTATTTATTTGGTGTATTTAATGTGCACTTTCTGAACAGACTTATATATATATATATATTTATATACTTAAATCTAGAACAGACATAACACCTATCCCCCGACAGTTAATTCATCATTTTGAAAGGGTAAACTCAAATTTCACCAATGATTAATATTTTGGCTATACCAGGAATCGAACCCAGGACCCTTATCTCAGTAGAGAAACACGCTGCTGACTGAGCTCAGGTATCGAACCGTTTATAATTGAATGGATAGCTTTGTTTTAGTTTCAAGTGTTTTCGGCAGCCTCAGATCAAACCAGGATGTCTCCCGGTGTACTGGCGATCAAGTCCACCCTGTATTTATTTTCAAGCAGATCGACAGATTCTTTACCTGCACCTGTGAGTACAAGGTCGAAATGAAAAGATCTTTTAATCTGATAAAATTAAATGAAAAAGGACAACCTAGACAATAGATTCGAACCCGATCCCTTGATTCCATGTCCAAATAGTGATTTTCCACATTTTTTTAAATCACTGCGTCTTACTAACTGTTCAGGTTATACGAATATAATGGGGTAGAGATGAGGAAGTATTTTAGAGGTGATCTACCCGCATTTTCGTGAAAAAAAGAGTGGGAAACTATTTAGGAAAACCCATCTTCATTAGACATGACCGGGATTTGAAACCCGATCTCCTCTCTATCAGCAGACGAGTCTTAACATGAGAGTGACGCCTTATACCTTTCAACCAATGAGGTGGGTTCCACTTTTTTTGAACTTTATTAGCCTTTCAAGACTGTACCTGTGGATAACCAACCATCATGCATCAGTTTGTGATACATATTCATTATATAATTTAGACTCGTTTTCTGATGACGCGGAGGCTGTTGGTTTGAAGACTATTCGGGTGTAGCCTACTAATGGTGGTTTCCCTTAACTATCTACACTATTTGTTCGCCCAAATGCGGGTACATTTTCTCTAAATTCAACATGCCTATTCTTGTCACACTAACGCAATATATAATATATGCGTATAGACCGAACGGGTGGTAAAGTGCAGCGGGGAGGAAAAAAAAAATAAAAAAAAAACGAATCCTGTATATTTTGGTCACTTTGGACTTGACTTAACGTTGACGTGACGTCCACTTAACGTAAGAGTTTTCCAGGGAAGAACTTTCCCATTACCCGCTTCAGTGGCCGAATGGTCTAAGGCGTAGCTCTCACAATCAACAGACTAGTCTACCATTGATTGGGAGATTAAGGTTAGATCCCGGTCGGGTGTACTGAATTTTTTCCTAAATGGTTTCCCTCCCCCCCATCCCACAAATGCAGGTGGACTTCCTCTAAATTCAACCTTACTAATCTCTAAAACGTTTGATTAATTAGTGCATAGGCGTATAACTCGAACGGCAAGTAAGACGGGGTGCTAACAACAACAAAAATCTACTTTAAGTTACGTGAAATGCACCGCATGTTTTAGCCAGCTAATCCTGTTGCGATCAACGTTGACACGGCTTTTTAGTACTTCATTTGTTTGTTTATGGTGTGCAGATGACCTCTTCGGTATACACTAGAACTTGTTAATCCGAAATAACTGGGACCGAAGCTTGTTCGGATTAGCGAACATTCTGATTAACCGGGAGAATACAGGGATACAGTGTTTTCACAAATTTCAGTTAACACTTGAATGAATTTAATCAAATTTTCATTTATTTAACTGGCGTATCACACGTGATTTGTACTGTAATTATTTTTGGTTACGGGAAAACACATTGTGTTGACTACAACATGTAAATATTAAACATTTATTACCACTTTATCAGATATAATTGTTTCTTTCAATTATCTTTTAACTTTGAGCTTGTTAATCAATAAAATGTATTTCAATTGTCTAAAAAAAATTCCTCGTTTTCCGAAAAGTATGTTCGGATTATCCGTAATTTTGGACTACCGGGATTCGGTTGGCTTAACGGGGTTTTTACTGAAGTTCATTTGTACGCGTTTCGCGAATATCGAAACGTCGTGGTCTTTTCTTACACAAGCCTTCATTTAAAACACTTGAAGCCTAATCGACCCTAACTCCTAGAGTTGAGTTTAAAGGAACAATTTGTTATCAAACAGTCGAAAATTCACTAAGTGTGTTTTTCTCGAGTTGTTACGTAATGTTATGTGAATCTTTATCATGCATTACGTTTTGTATACATAACTTGAATATCAAGTAGCGTTACGTGAAAGTCAATTAGATCATGATCCCAGCATGAGTCAACATTGCCTTATATTAAGTTACTAAAAACAAATTAAAATCACTGAGTAAGAATAACATGTGATAGGGTAATTTGAGCTATTGTTTAGTTCTGATAATTTACGGTTCATAGAAAGTTAGGCTACCTATAAAATAATCAGCAGATTGATAAACATTAACGACTGTTACTTGGTAACATTAATGGGGCCACCTCGGTAAGCGATAAATTGCTGCGCAGACGTTCAGCTCTTACGCATTATTTAATTCTATGATGAGTTATTTCAAAATATGGTTCACACCAAAATAAAGTTGAAAGATCCCCACAGTTTGAGTTTTATTAATGGAAATAAATGTGTGAAAATGTGAGTTTAATTAATTTTTAACGACTTTTTAAGCATATTCGTGGAGCTAAGAGACTAGTCTTGATGAAAAAGGGCTCTTGAATTTAGCCTTTCTCTAAACAAAATACAATATTTTTTTTGACAAGCTCACAGAAAATGTTAAGATATTTGAGAAATAGCTGTGAGCTTTCCTCTCTACCTTGAGATAAGAAATTTTGTAATTTTCTCTCGCCTCTTTCTGATTGGAATGAAAGAGGGTTGTCGTAGGCGAGGGGAAAAAGGGAGTATAAGTTTAGACAGAATAAAGAAGTAATTCCAGGAAATCACACAAACTATTTTATTTTAAGCCTTGTGATCTGACAGCGACCGAGGCAGCCGCCTTAATGTAGCTGTATATAGGAATTTCCATGAATAGTAAATAGTTACGTTTCCTTATGTATTTACTGTATACATACGACATTTCCTCACGCCCACTTATTAAAGTATTTAAGTGTTCATTTTATATGATAATATGGCCAGTAAAACTGAAAACATTGACGGCTTAGATTTTAAATGTATCTTTTGGTAGCTTGTGGTTGAAAAAGTGAGAAATTCGAAATTATTTTAGTAAATTACAGTTTGAGTAATAGTTTTTAACGGAGCGAAAAGGTCTTAACGTTAGAGTTTATGCCTACTCTTACACTTTTACGTGACAGAACTATTTTTTTATAAATTTATATGCGGTATTTAACGTGCACTTTCTGAACTGACTGATCAGCCCAGAATATGTCCCATCCTCTTGAAAGTGCAGATAGGGCTGTCTACCATAGCAGTTCAAAATGTCCCATCCTCTTGAAAGTGCAGATAGGGCTGTCTATCATAGCAGTTCAAAATGTCCCATCCTCTTGAAAGTGCAGATAAGGCTGTCTCCCCTCTCAGTCCAAAATGTCCCATCCTCTTGAAAGTGCAGATAAGGCTGTCTCCCCCTCAGTCCAAAATGTCCCATCCTCTTGAAAGTGCAGATAAGGCTGTCTCCCCTCTCAGCCCAAAATGTCCCATCCTCTTGAAAGTGCAGATAAGGCTGTCTCCTCTCTCAGTCCAAAATGTCCCATCCTCTTGAAAGTGCAGATAAGGCTGTCTCCCCCCTCAGTCCAAAATGTCTCATCCTCTTGAAAGTGCAGATAAGGCTGTCTACCAAAGCAGTTCAAAATGTCCCATTCTCCTGAAAGTGCAGATAAGGCTGTCTCCCCTCTCAGTCCAAAATGTCCCATCCTCTTGAAAGTACAGATAAGGCTGTCTACCATAGCAGTTCAAAAGATGGCACATCTTGAAATCTCAGTTAAGTTTGTTTCCAATGGTGGTCCCGAAGATGTGCCATCCCTTGTAAAGCGCAGATAAGGTCATCTCTCCTAGCTGTCAGGTATTGGCATGAGGAAGACTACGAACTGAAATGAGTGCGTAATACAGAAAAGGTGCCACAGAGGTGTGAATAACTAACTTTCACGAGCTTTAGCCGGCCTTGAAACATTCCCTAGAAAGTAGCCAACATTAGGAACACGTGCAGCACACATACTGATAGTAGGTAACTACTTAGAAGTT
>CABEEJ010004834.1:30677-43920 GCA_901482245.1 Timema douglasi | reverse complement strand
GACTTCTGTGCTGGCGGCCGGGGTTCAATCCTCGGTCCCGGCACAGATTTATCTGATTACCAAACCCTTCCTTCACCTCTGACAAGACATCTTGTGAATGTGGGGAATGCCAGGCCTCCACCGTGGTTCGGATTCCACGTAAAACTGTAGGTCCCTCCATTTCATCTCACAATCACCCTACCATTACACATTAGCGTAATTGCGTATAACCCGAACGGGTAGTAAGACGCGGTGCTAATAATAATAATAATAATAATGATAATAACAACAAAAGAGAGAAAAGATAGCATTCACTTTTACCTGCCATTTTCAATTCCGTATTAATTTCATCCTTCCATTTGTATATATCTCCATAAAGATGCTTTACAAAACGTGTACATTCTAAACCCTTTTTTTTATAAACAGACGTAAACAGCAATTTTTTTATGTAACTCTCATCATTCTGAGCTCCTTCAACATCCGGTTATATTGTATTATATTGCAATTTACTTGAAAGCCTTTCGTAGGAAATGGATATCTTAGAAAGATGAAAATATAGATAAGTTCGGGGTTCAAGTTTCACATCTGGGAGAAGGCACCATAATAAATAGAGATAAAGTTGATCTAATAAATGAAAAAATTATCTTTTGTGTTGTGGTATTTGAATGCAAAATGGAACATGTCACCTACACATAATAGTTTTGTTTAGTTGTTCATAAAATTCATGCATTTATTTACTTAAAATTTGTCCGATACTAAACATCCGAGTTTTACGGTATAACCAAATTATTAATATAATCTTGTTTATAATATGTTAGAAGCATCATTTTAAATGTTTTATAAGAGAAAATATTTTTATTAAACTGTAAAATTTTACACGAAACATTATTATTAAATTTTCACTTTCTTTATTACAACCCATCTGAGAGAGAGAGAGAGTATTGGGATCATCAAAGATATTAAAATTAAAAGTTTGGATGGATGTCAGTGTTTCTTGGCGCTCTGAATCCTAAAAAGTGTTTTTTGAAATGCCATCTGTCTGTCTGTTACTTGTACTAATGACGAACCTATTTTAACGATCAGGCTAAAACCTGGTTTTCATAAGAACCACCAAGGAACTTTGTAATTAAATATCTAACCTTAATATTAAGGGTAGTTTAAATTCGTATCTAGGCACAGTTTGACATTACAAACAAAATGGTGCACATCTATTTCCCATGGAAATAACTCTGAAGGTACTTTGTATACATTTCCAAATTTGGCAAATAGTGAATGTCTGTAATGAAGGGGAGCTGAAGGATGAGTGTGGATCGAGTGACAAAGCAAATATATGAAGGTAGAGTGTGTGGATCAAAATGAAGGGGTAGGACATGTAAGACGTGGCTAAATGTTATAGACGAATGTGTGAAAAAGAGAAACATTAAGAGTTTTAGGGATAAAAGAGGATGTATGAAACGATGTATGGATGTTTTTGAAAAAATTGGTGTATGCAAGGATAAGGATGTTTGAAGAAATTTAGTTAGGATGGATTAAGTACGGCGTTGTCTTTTGAGCTATATGCACAGTTTCTTGCTTAACCATTAATGAAATGACATGATTATGTATGTATGTATGTTATGTATGTATTTCCTTTAACTTATATTACGAATTATAAGTTTAATTGTGTTAATGTAACGAGAAAGTATGTACCATTTATTTAATTAATAAGTTTATTGAAAAGGCTATTAATAATGTTTTAATCGATGGGTTATGGAATATAAAGGTCATCAGTACTCTTGAGTAAATATCATGATAAGTTATATGTTCCAAATACTTATTGTAAACAATTTCAATAGACCCAGCAAGAATTAATATTCTGACTTTTTTTAATACTCTGTCTTACTACTAGTTCAGGTTATATACCTATGTAATAATCACACAAACTGTTTTAGGGATGTTTATTGCCATATTTAAAGGAAGTGTACCCGCATTTGCGTCGAGAGAGAGAGAGAGAGAGTGGGAAACCATTTTAGTAAAAGGTAAAAACAAACCTCAGTGCACCTGACCGAAATTAGAACCTCGATCTAACCGTAATCCGTATTCTAGTTTACTACTAGATTAACGCCTTAGATCATGAGACCATTGGAGCTACCAGCTTATCTTCCAACGGCTACCAAGTTTAATGTTATTAAAACTCCTTAAAATGCGTTATCACTGATATGGGTATCAAATATTAACGTATCTATTTTAATTTTGTCTTAATATTTATCGTGTTTTACTATCCACTCGGTGACCTGGCGGTCTAGGGGTAAGGTGTCAGACTTCTGTGCTGGCGGCCGGGGTTCAATGCTCGGTCATGGCACAGATTTATCTGATTGCCAAACCCTTCCTTCACCTCTGACAATATCATCTTGTGAATGTGGGGAATGCCAGGCCTCCACCGTGGTTCGGATTCCTCGTTAAACTGTAGGTCCTCCATTTTCATCTCACAATAACCCTACCATTACACATTAGCGTAAGTGCGTGTAACCCGAACGGGTAGTAAGACGTGATACTAATAATAATAATAATAATACTATCCACTCAGGCTATTCGCATATTTATACTTATAGAAAAGGTGAGTAGAATTTTAGATGAAATGTACCAATATTTGCGTAGAGATATATAGATAGATCGAGAAAAAAACAACAATTTTGGAACAATAAATCTTTCATGCTCTGTTGTACTTTAAATTTCTGGCTTCAACCACCAGATAAACTAAACAAAAAGAGACTGACGCCTGTATACACGTGAACACCTGTGCGAGTAGGCTGTCAAACTAAATATCATGGCATTTTTTTCACAAAAATAATTAATTTTTAAATGGGTTATTTTATTTTATTAATAGTCAACAGGCTTCATGATATAATTTCTCCTGGTTTCGAGTCTATGGGTCCCGGGTTCGATTCCCGGCTGGTGCCTTCTTTTTTTTTATCTTAAGAGGAACCATCCCGACGGTCACTAGGATTTAGTTAGTTAGTATTAAGTTAGGTTAAGATTCACACCGGTTCTACAACTACGTAATAACTATCATCACATCATCTTATTGCTGGTACGAGGTATAAACAACCTCCTATGGTGTACCATGTGGACAACGCTCTTGGCCGACGGAGCGGTTAAAAGTCTACACATATGTCGACCTAATTTTATGTCATGTCTGTGCCTATCATAATATGCCATTGCCATTATATTTAAAGAAACTGACAGTTTATCAAAATATTTATTTAGTAAGTAAATGATGTGGAAAAAAAATCCTGTTTGTGATGGTAGATACACAAGTTGAAAAAAAAAACCACTACAAATTTAAAAAAAAATGCTCTGGAATATTGTGTGTGTGATAATATATATATGCATATATATAAAATTTATTTTCTTTCTATTGTTATATATATATATATATATATATATATATACATACATACATACATACATATATATAAAATTTATCTTCTTTCTATTGATATATATATATACATATATATGTATATGTGTATATATACATATATATATAAAATTTATCTTCTTTCTATTGATATATATATGCATATATATACACACATATGTATATGTGTATATATACATATATATATATATATATAAAATTTATCTTCTTTCTATTGATATATATATACATATATATACACACATATATATATATATATATAAAGAAGATAAATTTTATATATATATATATATATAAAATTTATCTTCTTTCTATTGATATATACATGCATATATATACACACATATGTATATGTGTATATATACATATATATATATAAAATTTATCTTCTTTCTATTGATATATATATACATATATATACACATATATATATATATATAAAGAAGATAAATTTTATTACAAAAAAAATATGCTCACTTTTTCCTATCTGTTAACACACTTTCTTGGAAAGTGTACGCAAGATATTACTGTTTCTGGAAAAAAGTTTTTTTTCGGTCCAACTTCCTCTCCCCCACCCACCCCCTTCTGTTCCCGCCCCCTTCTTGTGTTCTTCTTGTTACATTGTGATTGGATGGGAGTGTCTTGACTTTTACCAACCTCTCGAGTAGAATAGGAAATGTTGGGAAATTATTTGTTAGGAGTAAATTAGATTATTTCCATGTGATCGAACTTAGAGTGCGAGTTTACAAAAGTTTTTTTTTTTTTAATGTAAGCTCTTGAGTTAGAAAAGTTTTTTTACCCCTTACAGGGGAAAAAAAAAGTAATCTACATTAACAAACCATTGAAGTGTCGTTTGAATTGGAAAGAAAATTCTCTCTATGTAAGGGGAAGGCAATTATTGGTTAAAAAAAACAAAACAAATTTATTTTCTACGGGTCACGCGTCTTACCGCCATTCCGGGCTATCAGCATATTTATTATTATTATTATTATTATTATTATTATTATTAGCACCGCATCTTACTACCCGTTCGGGTTATACGCACTTACGCTAATGTAGGGTTTGGTAATCAGATAAATCTGTGCCGGGACCGAGGATTGAACCCCGGCCGCCAGCACAGAAGTCTGACACCTTACCCCGAGATCGCCAGGTCACCATATGTATACAAATGTACAAAAGGTTTTTTGTTAATATATAACAGTTCACAAACTGTGGATCACGATTTAATCTTTAGTGGTACGTGAAAAGTTTTTTTTTAAATGTGAACATTTTGTTAACTATTGAAAATAGAAAATCATGACGATAAGTGGGAGGGAAAAAAAAATCCAAATGACGGAGGATAAGTGATTAAGTTTACGAACACATGAATTAGGTTTTATGTTTTGTGCTTGTGACGTTGATGACGTGATCAACAGGAACCGGAAACCAGCGCATCCCTTCGCACACGTTTCATGGTAAATATAACAGTGTTTTGAAGAAGAAAAAAAAACATTTCAATAATGTATATATTTTTAAAAGGGCAAAAAAAAAGTAAATTAAAAATATTAATAATAATAATAATTAGCACCGCGTCTTACTACCCATTCGGGTTATACGCTTTAAGTACTAATTACGCTAATGTATTAGGAATTGGGAGGGTTGAATTAGAGAAAATGAACCCGCATTTTCGTGGAGGGAGAGTTGGAAAACCATTTAGGAAAAACCACCCCCAGTTCACCTGACCGAGATTCAAACCTCGATCTCCCCGTCCTCAGCAGTCGAGCTCAATACGACTAGCGCGTTAGCCAACTACGCCACCGAGGCGGGTTAAAAAAATATTAATTTTTACCCCCTTCCCTCGATGCCTATTAAAGTTATGTGGGTCGCGAATTTGGTCGTTCTAAAAAGTTTGGGGACCATTTTTAATGTAAAGAATTAGGTCCTTAGAACCCGCTTCGGTGGCTGCATGGTCTTAGGCGTCATTCTCGCAATACACTAGATTGACGATGACTGGAAGGCCGGAGTTCACGTGTACTTAGGGTAGTTTTCCCTAATTATTTTTCCACGAAAATGAGTCTACACTTCTTCTAAATTAAACCTCCCTCATCCCTACCATATTAACGTAGTTGTACACAGGCGTATAACCCGAACGAGTAGTAATATAAGATGCTAAGAAATGTTTAAACTAAAAAATATATACCGTATTTTAAGTAACACTATTCCACCTACAATGGTGAGCACACGGGCTAAGGCGTCAGATTATTCTGGTTTTCAAGTTTTATGGAGAGGTGGGTGTTAGATTTCAGACCAATTTTAATGTTTTCCCTAAATTGTTTTCTATTCTTCCTTCACTCGAATAAAGGTACATTTCTTTACAATTCCTTTCCTCCTTACACCTTTGTTTTAAATATACTGATAGTGGATGACCTGGCGGTCAAGGGGGTAAGGTGTCAGACTTCTGTGCTGGCGGCTGGGGTTCAATCCTTGGTCCCGGCACAGATTTATCTGATTACCAAACCCTTCCTNGTGAATGTGGGGAATGCCAGGCCTCCACCGTGGTTTGGATTCCACGTTAAACTGTAGGTCCTTCATTTCATCTCACAATCACCCTACCATTACACATTAGAGTAAGTGCGTATGACCCAAACGGGTAGTAAGACGCGGTGCTAATAATAATAATAATAATAATAATAATAATGTTTTATACATATATAAATATACACACACGTAGGTAGATATAGTTCCATTCCGTCCACCATACTATGCCGAGTTTGATTAGTACTTAAGTACCGAGGAAAAAAATAAATAAAAAATAAAGGTGTAGTTGACCTTTTTACCCTAGGGCGCAGTATCCTTTGGTCCGTAGTGGTAGCACTCCGGCTTATTTGCATACATCAACATTCCTTTAATCTGCTCATTCTTTTGTGCTCCTGATTTCCTCCCTAGATTCTTCCGGCACTAAGGAAAGAAAGAAAAGAGATAAAGGGGAGAAAAAAAGGAGGACAGAGTAATAAGGCACACACACACACACACACACACAGAATGTATCTGTATAATAAAAACGGAAAGGATGCTGTAAAAAAAAAAGACGAAGGAAGAGATGTAGATCAGAAGTGTTTGAAGGAGTAAGAGAGATAAAACGTCAGCGATAGGGGAAATGGAATTATTAAACGGGTGGGGTGTCTCGGATCGACGCATGCGCGAGACTCGTCAGAGAGTAACGATTCCGTTTCCTCCCCCTTTTGTCCGGAGTATTTTACAAGACCTTGGCTATGCTCCCCCTGTTTTTGGTGGAGCACAGAATCGGCCGGGGCTCAAACATAACAGATAAAACAGGGTGGCGAATTCTTTACAAGGAAACCTTGTTTTTTTGTCGGTTTTTTTCCTTTCAAAGGGTGAAATCGTATACACGTGGAGGCGTTTTATTTGTTTTTGTTTTTTATAATAATGATATCTATGAAATTGCTTCTATTTTATATAAATGATTTACTCTATAAACTATATCACGAAATGTGTGACGATATATTGTGAGAATCGGCGTGATTGGATATTAAAAACTTAAGACCATGTAGAGGTACATCTTATTTTTTGACGACATAACTTCATGTCGTTGTTTTTTTGTTTTTGTTCTACGGTATGGGAGGGATAAATAGTTACTGTTAAGTTATTTATAATGTAATCTTTTCCCCACCCTGGAGGGGCGGCGTGGGAGGAGGTGAAACATCGAGGAATGGACGGTACGATCAGAAGGACGATGTTGGTCATTGTGGTGATGTGTGGAGTTTTGTTCCCCGGACCTATCAAAGGTAATCCGGACGCGAAGCGGCTCTACGACGACCTATTGAGTAATTACAATAGACTCATACGACCTGTGAGTAACAACACGGACACTGTCTTGGTCAAATTGGGGTTGCGCCTGTCGCAGCTCATAGATCTGGTGAGTACCGCCCTTGGATTTGTTGTCTTTAACATAACCTCACTTTATCGTTTGGTATTAATTTCATGATAGATATAATACAGTTTTATTTTTAAAGTTAAACCTTAAGCACTTTAAAAAAAGCTATATATTTAGATGAATTATGTTTATACCGACAACAAATGTCGACAAATAAATACTAACAACTATTTAAATTTCCTATTTTATATTGTTGACCAACAGTTACAAGACCTATAACAGTCCAGCACTGAAATAGTGTTAAGAAGTCGACAACAAATAAAATAATTACATAGGAAATCAATGATTATAGCTAAAAACAAATTAAGTCTGTAAATATAGACACTAAGTTGATACAGATAAGTATAGTGATTGAAATAGAAAAACATTGACGTTGTTTATATAAACCCAACCAATTCCTATAATAATAAAAGTAATAGTAAATAAGTTTTAAAAAAAGTGATGTGTGATATTAAAATAAATGTATTAAAATACATCAATTATACATAAAAATTATTATTTTACAGTATTAAGTTTTTTGGAAAGTAAATTGATTGAAAATTTTTATTAGATATGTTTCTATATTCCAAACGCTAGATTTAAATACATGTAACGTAAATATATAATAATCAAAATAATAGGTTTTTTTTAAATTGTAATTTTTTCGAAGAAATATTTATGTAATGTTTTAATGTATTTACTTATTTTAAACTTTTTTTTACAGGCGTATGCATATATTTACTATATGTGTTGTTATTAATGCCTTAAGCAAAGAACATTTTTGTAATATAATGAAATAGAAATAATATAATAGATCTAACTATCCATTTCATTTCTTATAAAAGACAAGCTAATGGTGTTTGTATGTAGGTATATCTTTCAAAAGGATTCTCAGTACTTTCTCAATGAGCTAGGAAGCAGAAATTTGGTGAAATTATAGAGGAACCACCCAAGAGTGGGGGGAGGGGGGATTCTCAAGCTTTAAAACTTATAAGAAATAAAAATTAGTGTATCTAATCATTTTAATTCGTCTACATGCTATTTGCACTTGTGACTACTCTAATTAAGAGACATCTAGAAAGTGAAAGAGAGTAACTAATATTGACAGAAAGAAGCTATCAACACATTTAGCAACACGTCTTACTACCCATTCGGGGTTCTACACTTATGTACTAATTAGGACCTACATTAATGTGTTAGGGATGAGTAAGGTAGAATTTAAAAGAAGTTTACCATCATTTACGTTGAGGGAGAGTGGAAAACCATTTAGGAAAAAAATCACCTACAGTACATTCGACAGGGATCAAACCCCGATCTCACCGTTTTAGGTAGTATACAGTAGCATATTGTGAGAGTAGCGCTTTTGACCCGATTCGGTGGCAGAAAAGGTCTAAGGCGCGACCCTCGCTGTATACTAGACTAATGATGACGGGAAGAGCGCAGTTCGAATCTTGGTCAGGTTTACCGAGGATAGTTTTTCAGTCTTTCTCCACGCAAATGTGGGTACACTTTCCCTAAATATAGCCTTAGTAATACTTAAAACCATTTTCGTACATTGTACATAGGCGTATAAACCAAATGGGACATAAGACGTGGTGCTCTAAAAAAAGTACCGTAGTGACTTTAACCATGCGACCACCAAAGTGGGTCATTTATTAATGAATACAAATTGTTTTATATAAAAATCCGTAGGTGACCTGGCGGTCTAGGGGTAAGGTGTCAGACTTCTGTGCTGGCGGCCGGGGTTCAATCCTCGGTCCCGGCACAGATTTATCTGATTAACAAACCCTTCCTTCACCTCTGACAAGACATCTTGTGAATGTGGGGAATGCCAGGCCACCACCGTGGTTCGGATTCCACGTTAAACTGTAGGTCCTCCATTTAATCTCACAATCACCCTACCATTACACATTAGCGTAAGTGCGTATAACCCGAACGGGTAGTAAGACGCGGTGATAGTAATAATAATAATAATAATAATATTTAAAAATCCAGATATTATCATTTATTGCATACTGATTACTGCTGCTTTGAAAATTTCAACTGAGAATAATTAGTTCGCTAATCATATGTACATATTTAATGCAGATTAGATATTCTATCATTTTAAAGATGGAAAAATAAATCCATTTATTAAAACATATTTTGTACTTTTAACAGAAACAAATATTAGAGAGAAATTACTAAAATTTTAATAATACTATTTTGTATTTAGCTTAATGGATGAATAATATGTAGTCGATAGTGTTGTCTTTAAAACATTCGATGTTATTAAAGTAAATTACGTTATTATAATTAAGCTAAAATATATTTTAATACGGGCATCGTTATCTGGGGGTTAGAGTGTACACAACCCCCCACCCTCCTCTTATAATATTCTCAGGTGAAGCTCTATCAGAGAAAGTTAATTGTTTCATTCATAAAAGCTAAAAACACACGTTAAAAGCAATGGATAAACGATTAAATATCGTTATCATATTATTCGTACTATTTATTTAGTACGAAATAATGTTCTAGTTAAGAGTTTAAATGGGTTAATTCTATGCCACTAAATCTTCAAGTTAAAAGCCAGATTGCCCATGTAATTCCAATTAAATCGATTTGTTCCAACTGATTAGTCTTCCACTTTTTTTAGTTGAGCTAATTATTTTGTTTTGTTCCAATATCGCTATAGCTGACTTTTCATCTGTCACAAAATTATACTACTATAAAGCCAGACGGGTGACTCACTCACTGACATTAATGTTTACACATTTCCAGATGAGTTAGAAACTTGAAATTTGGCAAATTTATAGCTTCTAGCTTGTAACCGGTGGTAAAATTCCAAAAAGTTAAAAAAAAAAAAAATTCAATCGCCGAAAAAAATTCAAAATGGTGGAGCAAAATTTGAAGTCGATGCGGACCTTTCTTTGGAGGTCTCTTATGGCTGAATGGCAAGACCTATAAAAAAAAACTGATTGCACCAGCATCTACGGATTTGGGGAGATCCACAAGTTTGATCCTACTACTTTTTGTCGNCTCGGTCCCGGCACAGATTTATCTGATTACCAAACCCTTCCTTCACCTCTGACAAGACATCTTGTGAATGTGAGGAATGCCAGGCCTCCACCGTGGTTCGGATCCCACGTTAAACTGTAGGTCCTCCATTTCATCTCACAATCACCCTACCATTACACATTAGCGTAAGTGCGTATAACCCGAACGGGTAGTAAGACGCGGTGATAATAATAATAATAATAATAATAATAATTTCAGAACAGCGCTGGAATTACAATAGTTTACATCCACTTCCGAAGCGAGTTTACAATATAATAAACTAGGTTTGACCTTGGGGGGGGGTCTTGAGGTAAAGTGATCACCTCAGGTCCTGATATTCGTGGGTTCAAAACCAGCTGAAGTCGACAGATTTTTCTACAGCGTTAAAAAAATCCGTGGTACAACTTCCTTCTGAGGCGAAGTAAAAGCCGTCGGTTTTTATTGGATTCTTCCTAAATAAATGGTGGTTTCCGCCGAATCAGCAACGTCACAATATAAAGGTTCCTTTGTGACTTTCTCGTTAGGGCTATACCTTTTTTTTTTCTATTCGTGTATCACGTACCTCCCAAAACTCCTACCCCGCCTTTTTTTCCCCTGTTTCATCTGTAACAAGGTGAAGTTGAGCGTCAAGGTGAGTTATTACCAGAGGTATAAATTATTACTTTCTATCCCATTTACCTTGTTTATTTCATGTGTGGTCATTCAATAATTGCATTGGATTAATTAGAATATCCGCAACCTCACCCTTAATTTATTATTATTATAAGGTGTTCTCTCTTACGACAGGTCCATTAGGCCCTACTTTTGTCAGTCAACTTAGACCTCTGATGCGCCCCGTCCTCTGTCTCCTCTTTCAGCTCTCCAAATCTTCTTCTTTCCTTTAATTCATCCAATATTTGAATCCTCTTTATTCCTAATCATTATTATTATTATTATTAGCACCGCGTCTTACTACCCGATCTGGTTATACGCACTTACGCTAATGTGTAATTGTAGGGTGATTGTGAGATGAAATGAAGGACCTAGAGTTTAACATGGGATCCGAACCACGGTGGAGGCCTGGTATTCCCCACATTCACAAGATGTCTTGTCAGAGGTGAAGGAAGGGTTTGGTATTCAGATTAATCTGTGCCGGGACCGAGGATTGAACCCCGGCCGCCAGTACAGAAGTCTGACACCTTACCCTTAGACCACCAGGTCACCTTTATACCTAATCCTAATCTCCTCTTTCCCTCAATCTTTTTTTCTATGACGTTGTGCAGAAGACAGTTCTTCCTAAGGATGTGTTCGATACCTCTGTGAAAACTAAATGTAAAATTTCGAGCATTCTCGTTTTAATAAGATTGGTGCGCGAATCCCACGTTTAATCAAGTTTTATTTATCTTGTTAAATAAACTTTCTTTGAAATATGATCACTTTTAAACTAACAAATCTGATCAAACTATTACTGAGTCAAGACTAGTTCCATTTATCAAGATATCGTGTTTTGCGATCGAATATAAAAAAAAACAAGTTTAGTCAGATATTTTATTTCCTCAGCAAAAAGTATTTCTAAGTATAGGTACCAAGATATTAAAACTTTAAAAAGTAATAATAATAATTTCAAACATGTTTCTTTAAAAAAAAATTGCTAGACTGGATGTGAGTTTTATAACTACATATTTATTTGGATGGTATAATGATATATGCTGGATTTAGTTGTAAATAAATACCTTACTATAGAATATAAAAGTTTCCAGACCTCATAAAAATGTAATGTTATACTTAGCCTGCATGTTTCGATTTAAAAAAAAAAGCTTATGATATTAGATTTTTAAAAGCAATTTGAGATGACATTTCAAATAAACTCCATAAATATTATCGACTAAAATAAATTTAAATATGTAAATTTAATTAATATTATAGAATGTACACTATATGTCACGTAAAATATATAATTAGTGTAAAATTGTATCACTTTAATAAAACACACATATATGTATATATAATATAATATATGTGTGTGTTATTAAAGTGATACAATTTTACACTAATTATATATTTTACGTGACATATAGTGTACATTCTATAATATTAATTAAATTGACATATTTAAATTTATTTTTATCAATAATATTTATGGTTGGTGACCTGGTGGTCTAGGGGGTAAGGTGTCAGACTTTTATGCTGGCGGCCGGGTTTCAATCCTCGGTCCCGGCAAAGATTTATCTGATTACCAAACTCTTCCTTCACCTCTGACAAGACATCTTGTGAATGTGGGGAATGACAAGCCTCCACCGTGGTTCAGATCCCACGTTAAACTGTAGGTCCTCCCATTTCATCTCACAATCACCCTACCATTACACATTAGCGTAAGTGCGTACAACCCGAATGGATAGTAAGACGCGGTGCTAATAAAAAAATTCTTTGCTATTTTCTCACTGTGATTTTCTTTCTTCGGTAAACACATAATGAATATCATTTGCGTTGAAACATTTTACTCCACTAAAGGTTTAATTAATATATCTCTCTCTCTAAAACATATTTTTTCAAATAGATGGATGTGTAACAAGTTTTACCAAAATATGATGTATGGCTTAGAGCTCCAATACCCTGTAAAAACCAATTAATATTAAAGTGTTAATTTGCTAGACCCTGGCTTTAACCAAGTACCTTTAAAATCCAATTAATATTAAAATTATAATTAACCATGAACCCACCTTTTTTTATTTGGCCAACAGAAAAGCGTTGTAGTTTGTTCCACTTTAACTATTGTTATTATTATTATTATTATTATTATTATTAGCACCGCGTCTTACTACCCATTCGGGTTATACGCACTTACGCTAATGTGTAATGGTAGGGTGATTGTGAGATGAAATGAAGGACCTACAGTTTAACGTGGAATCCGAACC
>CABEEJ010004834.1:0-23007 GCA_901482245.1 Timema douglasi | reverse complement strand
TATCTGATTACCAAACCCTTCCTTCACCTCTGACCAGACATCTTGTGAATGTGTGTAATGCCAGGCCTCCGCCGTGGTTCGGATTCTACGTTAAACTGTAGGTCCTCCATTTCATCTCACTATCACCCTACCATTACACATTAGCGTAAGTGCGTATAACCCGAACGGTTAGTAAGACGCGGTGCTAATAATAATAATAATAATAATAATGATATCTCAACATCAAGTTCTTGGGATTTCCCAGCCCTGACTGCTGTGGAACTGGGATAGTATATGCAGGGTGATGTGGGTAATAAAAATTTTTGCCGGCATAGCTAACGGAACTGCGTAGCGAGACACATATCATAGGACTATAACTAACTGGATGATTGTCTGTCTTATCGAATAACCCGAATGGTTAGTAAAACGTGGACCCAAAAATAATAATTAATTGACACTCTTATGGTGATGCATAGATTCTCTTTTGAACATAACATTTAGAGCGTCCTTCTTTGGCCGCTTAACTCTGGTAATTTGAAACTGAATCTGGATTGTTTCCTTTATATTTTAGCCTACCATCCCGTGATACTTGAGACAGGACTTGTACCACGGCACGTCATTTTAATTTTTTTTTAAAATCCATCGTGACAATGATGTAAAATATATGTCTATCCACTAGGAAAAATATGTTGATAAAAATCAGCTGCTTTGAAATTTATCACGGGTTCAACCTACAACGTTTGGATTTCTGCGCCACTAAAGTAGATTCCGATATCTTTTTTTTCAGTGAACGTGTTGATTCAAGCTCTCACATAAATTGTCGTTTGTCAGCTGTCACACATACACACACACACACACACACACACACACACCCACCTATAGCCTCTCCCTCACCTTTTGGACTCTTCCTCCAACCTCCGCAGAGGAAGAGGTCTCCTCGTTACCTGTGAGACCTTGCCTTTCCACTCTGGTCTCTCAAGGAACGTCGCAATCCCTGGTATCTTGGCATTGCTCCCGTACGTCATGAAGGGTGGCTCTTTACTACCAGCCCCCATTGGGAGATGTAAGGGGTAGGAAAGAAAGGAAGGTCACACGAACTCTAGCCACATTATCGGAGGGATCACTCTTCAGGCGTCGTCTCTTACAGAATTTAAACGTCCTGAGAATCCGTGACAGCCCAAAAGTCAAATAAATGAAGGATACACGAGAAAAAGGTGGAGAGACAATTTATACAAATTTTCCAGGTCAGCAACTTTTATGTTTCAAACCCCACAATACGACAGGTAATATATTTTTTATATTAATTTAAATATGGACTTCTTTTAGACATAATTTAAAGTGCATTAGAAAGGTTTAATGATTGTCTAACAGATGGCAGCACTAGCTCAAATTAAATTAGAAATGTATCTTGATTGTCTAACAGATGGCAGCACTAACTCAATTTAAATTAGAAATGTATATTTATTGTCTAACAGATGGCATCACTAACTCAATTTAAGTTAGAAATGTATCTTGATTGTCTAACAGATGGTAGCACTAGCTCAATTTAAATTAGAAATGTATCTTGATTGTCTAACAGATGGCAGCACTAACTCAATTTGAGTTAAAATTTGACTCCCCTCTCCCTTTTTTACTGTAACCTTAAGTTCTATTTACACTATTAACCCAGTTATTTAATAATGTTAAGAGTAATATTACTGTAATGCATAAGAAAGTATTATTGAAATTATTGGATAACTTTTAGATTACCTTTAAAACTAATAAATCAAAACACGCGTGCTGGAATAAACTGCCTAAGACGGGAAGATCGTGGTTCGATCCCAGTCGGGTGCACTGAGGGTGGTTCTCCACACTCTCTCTCTTTCTCTCACACGCAAATGTGGGCACATTTCCTCTAAATTAAGCTTTCCTAGCTTCTAACATATTAGTGTCATCAGTACATAGGGGTATAACACGAACGGCTAGTAATACGCGGTGCAAAAAAACAATCACATGATACATATTTTTATAAAGGCCAAACTTTAGTGACTTTCATTCAATGTCGGTAGTTGAAATGTCGGCTTCTTATAAAAATCAGGGTTTAGTCATCTGCAATCTATTTAATTGCAATATTGTTACCTGGGATCAGACATGTCAAACTTAAGAGCCACGTGGCTCTCAAAACATTACCCAGTGTGGTCCGCGGACGTAACAGTAACACACATTGTGGCTCGATCTTTTTTTTTTTAACGTGAATGGTAGAAATTCTCCATTTGGTAATGTTTAAAATTTTATTACATTCAATTGATTAAAATTCAAAACTATTCAGAGAGCAATAATGTATGTGTGTGTGTGGGGGGGGAGGGGGGGCCAGTTGGTAATGCTCTAGATGTTGGCAATTTAACCTTATCTGACCTCTGCTCTCCTGGATTATGAAGGAATTTATTTCTGAGGTGGGGACACCCTTAAGATGAATTCCAACATCCCCAGATGACAGTATGAAACGTGAGAATGATGATGGTAGAAAGCAAAGAGGACCTACAGTTTAACGTGGGTTCCGAACCACGGTGGGGGTTCTGGCATTCCATACATTCACAACACGTGAAAGCACACACTTTATCAGAGGTGGTAATCAGATAAATCTTTGCCGGGACCGGGTTTTGAACCCCGGACCCCTAGCACTGAAGTCTAACAACTTACCCTTAGACCGCCACGTTCCCAGAGTAACAATGTTTTTAATAATATTGGATAAAAGCTGTAAGCATTTATGGGGGTGGAAGGGGCTATGATGGGCGATTCCTATTGTTTTATATATTAAATTGTAGTTATTTCACTAAATATGGTGGCAATTCGGTTAGTTTTTTTTAGTGCGGCCTCCTCAGTATTTTAAATGATCAATGCAGCCCTAAGTTCAAACTATTTGACTCGCCTGTCTTAGAGAATAAAACAACTAATTGAGTTTGTAAGTCATTGTGGTACTTAAAGGGAATATTGTGATCAAGAATTACTTAGCTAATTTAAATTCTTACAGATGAATTTTTAACTAAATATTTACCCGCTTCAGTGGCATGGTCTAAAGCACTATTCTCAAGTTGGACTAGACCACTGAAGACGGGAAGATCGGGGTCCGATTCCGATCCGGTGCACTGAGGGTAATTTATTTCTATTTTTTTTACACTTCTCTTAATCAAATGTGGGTGCACTTACTGTCAACTATACTTTTCAAATACCTAAAACCATTAGCGTAATTATTACATAGTAGTATAACCCAAATGGGTAGTAAAATGTGGTGTTAAAAGAACGAAACAGAATTTGAAATTGTATTTTGTTTTCTTTATATCGTTTCAATAAAGTTTTAAAACTGATATTTTGACCAAGCTCCAAGTATCGAGTGACCCATTATAAAGTGTAAAATATGGAAAGTGTCTTTAAGTTTTAGTTTAGGAAAAAAAAAGTTATAAGGATTCCAGTTACAGCTAGACAAATGATTTATATTATGAGAAATATTTCTCCCAACACTTTTCAACACAATCATTATTATAAATCAAGCCATGCCTTCATAATTCCTGAATTACGTCTTCTTGTTGTGTTGAGTGCTCAAAAAAATGCCAGCTCACTTATATCCTAAAAAAACTATTTTCTAAAACACTTTACCGAAATGGGAATAATTCCAAAAATAGTTTTTGTAATGTGCGTCGAGGAGTAAAAGAAAAACGCGCATGCCAAATAATCTCTCAAAATAAGTTCAACAGTTTATTATTATTGGATTTTTTTCCCCTCCCCCTTTGTACTACGACTGACAGTTTTTTTTTGTTTTAGTTTTTTTTTAAGTACGGTTAAAGTCCGATAATCCGGCACGCTTGGAAATTCGGCAATGTTGGATTGTCAAATATGCCTCAAGACTGTATATGACTGATGCGATAAAAGCAAGGGAATGACATTTAAAGCGTCTATGTCATATTATGTAATATAATATTTTAATTAATTACATTATTACTTACTTTATGGCATTAGGAACGCCAAGGTTCTTAAACCGCATCATTTAAAAAAAAAGTGCTCTGCTGGCGGGCCGGGGTTCAATCCTCGGTCCTGGCATAGATTTATCTGATTACCAAACCCTTCCTTCACCTCTTACAAGACATCTTGTGAATGTGAGGACTGCCAGGCCTCCACCGTGGTTCGGATTCCACGTTAAGCTGTAGGTCCTCCATTTCATCTCACCATCACCCTAACATTACACATTAGCGTAAGTGCGTATAACTCGAACGGGTAGTAAGACGCGGTGCTAATAATAATAATAATAATAATAATAATAATTTTACTATCGAACAGTAAAACATTTTAAAGAACTAGATACACTATTTCGAACCAAGCTATATAACACAAAACGACTCACTTTGGTGGCCGAACGGTCTAAGGCGTCACTCTCGTATTAGACTGTCCTGCTGGTGACGGGAAAACGGGGTTCTCATCCTAGTCGGGTCTACTGTGGGATGGTTTTCCAATATTATTCCACGCCAATGCCGGTAGATTAACTCTAAAATTCTTCTCTCTTCATCCCTAGTCCAATAGAGTAATTATCATATATGAATAAAACCTGAACAGGTAGTAAGACAGGGGGATAAAAAAAATACAGAACATCGCACATCTCTCAAATGTAAACACAGATCGACTGCCAGATCAATGTCACTGGTGAAAATCCAAATACGAGAGGAAATGGGGGGGATGGATACTGCTACGCATGCTGGATTATTGGGGGTTTCAAACCATTCGATGTCGGATTATCGGAATTTTATTGTATATACCTTTATATGTGAATCAATTTCCTTTCCAGGTATATAGAATATTTAATATAAGGGGGAAATAAATGTGGACTATGGTGGATTTTATACAGTTTTTATGATTAAAAAAAATTTGTGAATATTATAAATAAAAATTGGTTTCAGTTGATATGTTAAGCTGTATTTCAAACCTATAATAATCACAATAGCTCCTGAATACTTTCCATGGGAATTTGGAGATTTAAAAATTAACTTTTATTTTTATTTTTAAAGTTTATGTTCAAATGACATTATTCCCTTTAAAGATGTTCAAAAATTGTTTAGATGCTATGCATAGAAAAAAAAATTCTACTTAAGAAATATTTTTCTTTATTTAAACACATTTTTTTTAAAACTATATTTTTGTTTTATAGCAGCGCGTCTTACAACCCTTTCCGGCTGTACGTATAGTCTAGAGGTGAGAAATTTTAAATTTTAAATTAACTATAACATTATTTGCATGGGGGGAGGGGGGTACTGGGAAATGATCTAGGAAAAACCACCCTCAATACGTCCAACCGGATTCAAACCCCGATTTTCTCATCATACTCAATCCTTACACCGCTCTACCACCAAAGTGGGTAATTAACATAGTAGTAGAGTTTAAATATTTGTTAATAAAAAAAATACTATGATATTATTAATAATCTGACCGGTCTAAGGGTAAGGTGTCAGACTTCTGTGCTGGTGGCCGGGGTTCAATCCTCGGTCCTGGCATAGATTTATCTGATTACCAAACCCTTCCTTCACCTCTGACAAGACATCTTGTGAATGTGGGGAATGCCAGGCCTCCACCGTGGTTCGGATTCCACGTTAAACTGTAGGTCCTTCATTTCATCTCACAATCACTCTACCATAACACATTAGCGTAAGTGCGTATAACCCGAACGGGTAGTAAGACGTGGTGCTAATATTAATTAATTAATAATCTGACATTAATTGCATTTACAGCTCAGTTGACACAAGAGTATGTGGTTTATTTGTCTTGAAGTTTGGCTCAAACAAATTTTATATCGTCCTTTGAAAAATAAAAAGAGATTTACTGGATTAAATAAATCATAAAAAATGCGTTACAAGGACAGCTTTTAAATCTAGCGAAGATAAAGCACTATAAGCATTTTTTATTAAAGAAAACTAGTGTTGTTTATTTAAGATTTTAGTGGTAGCTTCGCGTGGTTCGAGTTTTTCGACTGTGATTTGTTTCCGTCGGCCGTTAGGAGCAGTGCTCTCATTTAGTTGGTGGTCGAAGCTTGAACTAACCGTATTACGATACTGTTTCATTAATTACAGGAGATATACAGCCACATAAAAAAAATTAGATGGTACTTTGAGAATAAATTGATTCGTTGTACGTATATTATTGGTTTGGTAAGAGAGACATTTCTCTATTTTATAAAATACATTTTATGTCGCAAAACTATATAGCTATTTAACTATTAAGGTTATTCAAATAGTTTGTATTGCTGTAAAAGATTAAAAAATAGTAATTTCAAATTATTAAGGTATAAATTTCAATTCACTGTTAGAATTTATATTAATTGTTATTAATTATTATTATTAGCACCACGTCTTACTACCCGTTCGGGTTATACGCACTTACGATAATGTGTAATGGTAGGGTGATTGTAAGATGAAATGGAGGTCCTACAGTTTAACGTGGGATCCGAACCACGGTGGAGGCCTGTGCATTCCCCACATTCTCAAGTTGTGATTAATACACGTCTTGCCAGAGGTGAAGGAAGGGTTTGGAATATGTACGCTTATAAAACAAATACAAGATATTTAGTTGAATTTAAATTTAATTTTTAAACTGTTTCTAGAGCCCACATATTGAACTGTGAATTATTGTAAATATAGTATGACTTTTCAACCCGAGGGTTGGTCCCCTGATGTATCTCCCATCCATCCGTAAGCTGGGCATACACTTCACCCCCCCCCCCCCCCCCNNCCCCCCTTAGCAGGTTAGTGCTGCCCGCACCAACTGGGAGAGATAACATGTTCAAAGGGAAGTTATTAGAGAGCAGTAATTTCCCGTCTCTTTCCGCGTTGAATTTCTACAAGCGAACTTTTCAGGGTTTTTTAAAAAACGCTACAATCTAATATTTATTTTCGTTTACCTTTGAACACTTGTCGGGGTTCTTGGCTACAGATCCTGAGGTTCCGTGTTCAATCTCCGGTGGTTTCATATTTTTTCTGTGAAACTGTGTGTCTGGAACAGAGTGGACTCAGCCTCTTGAGGACCAATGAGGAGCTACTTCTATAAATAATCAGTGGTTCTGGTCTAGAAAAATGAGATAAATGATCCTAATATTCGTTGTGCTGACCACATGATACCCTCTATACGCAGAAGTTGGCATTATCTAGGCCAATAGACGGTGACTCTTGGGTCGGTATGGCTCAAATACGGGTCGACGCTATGAAGTGGTTTTTTTTTCCCCCTCCCACCCTAAATCAGATATTTTTGAAAATCTGCTTCGGTGACCGTGTTGTCTAACGCGCCACTCTCTTTTTGGACTAGACTTCCGATGACGGAGAGATCAGGGGTCCAAAATTTTCGGGTACACTGAGTGAGATATTTCCTAAATGGTTTTCAACTCTCCCTTTACGCAAATAATGGTGCATTTCCTTTAAATCAAGCTTTTCTAATCCCTAATCCATTAGCGTAATTAGTGCGTAGGCGTATAACCCAAACGGGTAGTAAGTAGAGTTCTAAAAAAATATACTTTTGTATTCTTTAAAAAAAATATCTTTTTTTCCCTATACCTATTGGGTTTGACGGTTTTAACTCATTGAATGTCAGATTAAACAACACTCAATTTTTTTTCTTACACTGAAAATGTTTTTTTGAATTTTTTTTATTTAACCTGGGTGTTCTGTCGATGTCCCGACCTTCATTTTGGAGTCCCCTGTTTCGTCGGTAGCAACGTCCCTAGTCTCTATTTCTCTCTCTTTCTATCATTCTAGACTCCGGCTCTCTTCGTCTCTCTCCGACTCCTGTGATATCGATTACACCTCGTGACTCGATCCAGAGCTCGGATTAGCTTCTTGAATTTAATTAGAAGTGAGGCGATTAAAAGAGTCCTTGTTTCTTTAAAAATTTTATTTTAAAGACGTAAAAATGTTCACGTTTTAACTAATTATATTTTGAAGGATATATTTACCCACACCAGTGGTCGCAAGGTTAATGGCGTCAGACTTGTGATACGTTTATATGTATTGTCACGAGTAAGTCGTGTTAAGGAGTCTCGGATGGGTATTTTAAAGTTGGTTTTCCCCTGTCTATTCCCGCGCTAATGCGGGTGCATTTCCTAAAAACTATTATCCTCATACCAGCCCCATATTTTAATCTGACGACACCTACATCAGTCGTCGGATGGTCTGCTTATAATGCTTGTTTGTGGTTCGAATCCCAGTCGAGTGTGTTAAGTGTTTTTTTTTCCTAAACAGTTTTTTTACTTCCCATCAAGTAAATACATTTACACTTTCTTTATATTCTACCTTCCTAATATTTACCCAATTTTTGTTAATATTCGGATATCCTGAACCAATAGAGCTTATAGTTATTAAAATAAAATATTTAAATAAGCTAGATAGTACAATTTTTGCTTCTCTTAAGAAACTGTATTAGTTATGGAGGGTTTAAATGTTTATAATAATTTAATTTTAATTATATGTTGCAAAATAAAAAGTAAAATTAGTTATTTTACTGTTTAGTTATTTATTTTAGCGTTTTTACTCTGTATTATTATTATTATTATTATTATTATTATTGGCACCGCGTTTTACTACCCGTTAAGTTTATACGCACTTACGCTAATGTTTAATGGTAGGGTGATTGTGAGATGAAATGGAGGACCTACAGTTTAACGTGGGATCCGAACCACGGTGGAGGTCTGGCATTCCTCACATTCACAAGTTGTGATTAATACACGACTTGTCAGAGGTGAAGGAAGGGTTTGGTAATCAGATAAATCTTTGCCGGGACCGAGAATCGAACCCCGGCCGCCAGCACAAAAGTCTGACACCTTACCCCTAGACCGCCAGGTCACCGAGCAAAAATAATAAATCCTAAATATTTATATAACTATAGTTTTTTTTGTATTTTCCAGACTAATTTGTTTACATCAAACATATTTTGTTATTTTCTTTAAATGTTGTTTATCGTTTATTCCTATATTCATTACTGCGTGTATGCAAATGGATGTGAGGTTGTAAAGACTAGTAAACGAAGGTAAGGCTAGTAAAATTTCGTGAAAGAGATTGTATCTCGACTCGAAGACATAATGGTGATTAATGAAGTGAGTAATGGAGTGGGTATGAATGGAGCGCTGATGCCGTATTTCCGTAGTGATGGTGAGTGGAGGGGGGGTGTGGAGGTAGGACGGTGGGGGGGGGGGATCGAGAACCTATAATCTGCACTTAGCCCTGGTAAGGAGCTTGGAAACCAACCTACCTCGCAGTATCCCTCTTATTTACCAAGGCGCAAGCTTGTTGCATGAAGAATAAGGTACCAGGGAGTAAAAATTATTTTTTTTAAATCATCCCTAGACTTCAAACAAATATTTTGGTTGAAAATGAAAGTTTTTATCAAAAACAAACCTAGTAGTAATTATTGATTAGAAAGCAATCTAGATATTTCGGTTCGTAAAGTAAGAATGGTAAGTTTAATAAAAAAAGGTATATGTTTATTTTATTCGTGACATCTAACGTGCGTTTTCTGAACCGAATCTTGATATAAGAAAAATGACTTAAAAATTAAATTAATCTTAAACGCACACAACACCCAGCTCCCTGGACGTTAATTTTTCACTGTAAAATGGGAGGCTCGCATCTCACCGAGTATATGTTTATTTAAATATTCCGGGAAAGAAGCGTATAGAGATAGGAACACGTGTAAAACAACTTTCAAGCAGAGATCCAGAATCTTCTGAAATAATTTTGAGTCATGAGAGGCCTTTGAAGATGGAGGAAATCTGATATAATTCAGATGAAATCATACTTACTTTATTATTCTCCAACTGGCTTAATATTGAATCACATGTCAAGGAAACCATTCCTTCACCTCTTACAGGACGTGTATTAATCACAACTTGTGGATGTGTGGAGTGCCAGGCTTCCGCCGTGGTTCATAATAACACGACAAGAGGCTCACCTTTACCCCAATCCGCAGACGGCATTTAAAAATAAAAGATATGTGTGGCGTGAAATTTCCATCGAAGTAGATATTCCTGTCAAAAGAACTGAAAAAAACCAGCTCTTGGGAACTTACAGGGGGGAGAAATCTTGTCGTTCACTGAGGTTCTTTGTGCGTTATCGTTTCATTGCTCGCATTGGGCATGTGACTAACAAAACTATCTTGTAACGCATGCCTCAAGTCGAAGCGCGCCACCTCGAACTGTTCTTACGTTATTATTATTATTATTATTATTATTATTATTATTACCACCACCGCGTCTTACTACCCGTTTGGGCTATACGCACTTACGCTAATGTGTGATGGTAGGGTGATAGTGAGATGAAATTGAGGACCTACAGTTTAACGTGGGATCCGAACCACGGTGGAGGCCTGGCATTCCACACATTCACAAGTTGGGATTAATACACGTGCTGTCAGAGGTGAAGGAGGGGTTTGGGCAATCAGATAAATCTGTGCCGGGACCGAGGATTGAACCCCGGACCTAAAGCACATAAATCTTGACACCTTACACCTAAACCGTCAGGTCACCATTTTGTATTCAATTATGAACGCGTTTGGCTTAAGGCACGTTAGCTATAATGAGCTTACTCGTTAAGTATTAGGTTCAACCATTTCGTTATTATGCTTTTAATTATTTTAATTAAAGTCTTAGTTCTTCATTTAACTACCCCTAATGGTTTGACATATTTAATAATTACTCTAATTTAATCAGAACAAGGAACGTTGAATTTAGAGGATGTGGGAAACCATTTAGGAAAAAACACCATTAGTACACCAAACTGTAATTTGAATCCTTATCTTCCCGTAGTCCACAGTCTAGTCAAGTTAATAGGACTCCAAATGCGGGTACATTTCCTATAATTTCAACCTTTATCATCCATAAAATACTAAGGTAACTAGTAAATAAGCATATAGCCAAACGGGTAGTAAGACACGCTCCTAAACATAAAACTAGAAAATATTTAACTTTTTTAATATGTCACCCTATAAGTGTTATCTCTTGCAGCGGTCTGTATTGTGTTTTAGCTTGGAGTGTACTATATCTAGAGAGAGGAGAGAGAACATCTTGTCAAATTACCCGGCAGCATCCAGCTGCCAACCTAATTTCCCTAGCCAACCCACCGAGACATCGAGTCAAATTGGGTGGCCCGCAGGAAACTAAAAAAAAAAAATCTCCCCGAATCAAAAAGAAAATCGATGGAAACTAATTGGCATTCCTTACTAGAAGGGAATACTCCACCTTTATTCTCACTGACATTTCAATCAACTGTCAGCCAACAAATCTTCAGTCAAAAGGGGCACTTTAAAAAAAATTGAATGTTTTTCCCTCTTATTTTTTACTTTTTATTTAGCACCGCATCTTAATACCCATTCGATTTTTAGGCACACGTATTAGTTACACTTATGTGTTAGGCATCAGTATGATTTACTTTGGAGGAAGTGTATCCCCATTTGCGTGGAGATAGAGTGGGAAAACAATTAAAGAAAAACTACCCTCGGTATACCAGTCCGGAATTCAAACCCTGATCTCCTTGTTATAGAAAGTTCAGTCTATTTTCAGAGTGACGCTTTTTTTTTGTCTATATGTGATCCTTTATTCTGAACATGAGGACAAAGTCGTCAGTCTCGTTTTGACTTATTTTTACCTGTAAAGCGTGAATTGAGATTCGAATACTTCTAGGTGCATTGAGGTGATTCTCTCAAGGGTTTTCCCACACCCACTTCTTCTAAACGTCAACTTCTTCATTCTTGATTAAATATTATAAATATACAGATCCAGTCCACTAAAATTAATAAAATTTATCTAACTTATTATTGGTATTTTATCGGAATTGATATTATTGATTAAAAGTGAGATCTGCAAATCACATGACTTAACGTATGAATACGCGAAAGTAGATCCAGTAACTTTTCTATCAGGCAAATAAAGCCCTTAATATTAAAATTGGACGATAGATCTAGTAACTTTTCTATCAGTCAAATAAAGCCCTTAATATTAAAATCGGACAATAAATCTAGTAACATGTATAGCTGTCAGATAAGGATCAACTTTATGAAAATTGGGCAATAGCTCTAGTAACATATATAGCTGTCAGATAAGGATCACCTTATGAAAATTGGGCAATAGCTCTAGTAACTTTTATAGCTGTAAGATAAGGCCCTTCCTAAGTAAATTGGATTGCAATCTGTACAAATATTAAGATGCAAGCACGAAATTAAAAACTGAATGAAACACCTCCTAAGGTACATGATTGTAATCGAACCTTAGACTTGCCAGACTGAGAGCCACGCAACCCTATCCTTTGCGGCCAGCCTTACAGGTTCTCAAGTCTGATTGCTGACATGATATTTGGCGAGGATGATAAATGGAATATCCGTGGTCGGTTTTAGTTATACTCGGCCGCGGCTAAAGTTGATCCGATATTCAGAACACGACGGTTTACCTCCTTTTACAGTCTGCCTCTAGATTCTAGGGTAACCCCTCCTTCTTTGGCTACTCCTTGCTTCTCCCCCCTCGCCCTCCCTTGGAGGATAAACCCAAGTAACACATTCATCCTTGCGTTTATCCTTTTCATACATTCTGACGAATACTTGAAAGAAAAATAATGTGGTCTTTTTTTTTTTAATTCTAAGATTTTTGTTTCCCTCTTTTATGTTACGTTTTACTATCCGTCCAAGCTACACACATGTGTAGAGTAGGGATTAGTAACTTAGGTGTATCTAAATTTTAGTCACAATTTAGTGGGCAAGAGGGGAGGGGGGGAACTGTCATAACAACCTCCGGCCTTTACGTCACCGGAAAACTAGATCAGCTGATCCCAACACCTTAATCTATGTACCCACTAGTAAAGCTGAAAAAAAAATTGTATGCGCAGGGTAACCACTGATAAACATAAAATTAAGGGCACCTTAGCGCCTCTATATCAGTAATTGGATCACTATGCTTTCAAAATGAAAATATAGCATTTATGAGATTGTGTGTTAATTTGTATGTATTTTTAAATAAAATAAACGTGTGCTGCACCCTATTAGTGAAAATACCCATTTCAAAATTTGGGCATCTTTCTGTTCATTTAGTGGGGCAAAAATTGCATGAACTCTAGACCATCTCGTGTGCTGGAAATTATCTCCTTATCTACGAAAAGCTTAACTGAAAATCGTTTTCGGATATAATATTCTAAGAATTATAAACTAATTAAATCTATCCTTTCAATCTATAGCGATTAAAGCTTTGGACCAAATCAGTTTTTTTCGCTTGTTAATTTAACGGAAAAGGCAAAAACTCTTCCATTTGGTGGATTGTGTAGCGCTTGGAACTGACCAGTTCATAAACAAGTCAGTCCGAATATTTTGTCCGGTCCATTAAATAGACAAGCGATGAAGCCAGTTCACGGAATGGACATAAATTTGCCCAATTCATGAAGGGGCCAATTTCACTTTTAGGGTGTGGCTTATCGCCCAATCTAGGATCATATCTAACATCTTCTAATACGTTTATTCTAGTTGGCGTCTTGCAGTAAATTGGCCGTGTAATAATTTTTTTTTAACAACGCGTCTCTATCGGTTCATGTTATACACATATATTATAACTACTCAAACGTCGTAGGGACGAGGAAGGAAATATTTTAGAGGTAATCTACCCGCATTTGCTTGTAAGGAGAGTCATAAACCATTTTAGGAAAAAACTACCCTCAGTAAACCCGACTGAAATTCGAACCCCGATATCCTCGTCTTCAGTAGACCAGTCCAACACAATGAGGACGCCTTAAGCCGTCCGTCCACTGGAGCAGTCATTAAATTAAATATCCTATAGTACTCATGATAAAACCAACAATACATCCGCTGTCTATTTCCGAGGGTGTCAATTTATGCAAGGCCATTAATAACTTCAACCTTTATTTTTTTTAGCACCGCGTCTTACTATCCATTCGGGTTGTACACTAACTTCAACATTAGTACAACATTATCATGGTTAATTCTTTTTGGAAAGATAAAATATTCAGTTTACGGCTGTTTTTTTTTTAAATCCATTTGGTTCGCAACCTCGATGTAAGTCAGTCCCCTGGCGTGAAATTATCCAAATTTCAAACTTTGAAGCTGCCGCGTAACTTTTTGTTCCGACTGTGCTAAATACTGTGTAATCGTATTTCATTTTTTATGAACAGATCCAACATAATTATATACCTGTTATTCTCATGATAAGGTTTGACACAGCCTTATTTAATGATCCTTAACATCACACCCCAATAAGTTCCTTTGGATTACAAACAAAGTCGGTGACCTGGCGGTCTAGGGGTAAGGTGTCAGACTTCTATGCTGGCGGCCGGGGTTCAATCCTCGGTCCCGGCACATATTTATCTGATTGTCCAAACCCTTCCTTCACCTCTGACAAGACATCTTGTGAATGTGTGGAATGCCAGGCCTCCACCGTGGTTCGGATCCCACGTTAAACTGTAGGTCCTCCATTTCATCTCACAATCACCCTACCATTACACATTAGCGTAAGTGCGTAATACCCGAACGGGTAGTAAGACGCGGTGCTAATAATAATAAGAATAAGAATAATTAATAATAATTTTATCAGTCATTTTCAAGTCAAACACTAAAAATAGTAATAAAATCACTGAATACACCTTTTACTATATGACATCTTTATTTAAGTTTCATGTTGTTATTATTAAATTGTAAATGCCTTCAGGAGCTGAAATATTAATAATTAACTGAGTGGAGCATGATCATTTTTTAGATAGACCGGACCGTTAGGCACCTTATCTGTTGGTTCCACAATTTGTTGACAAATTTTAACAATATTTTATCGAATGATGTATATTTTCTTAGAAAACTCTATTCCCGGTCTTTTTTTTTTGTTTGATCTTTTTGATTAAATTTTATAGCCTTTAATTTGTTATAACCAATACAAACAATTGGGTTTAGTAATTTTTTTATTTAATTCTAAACTAAACTTTTTTTATAATTTTTTTGAAAGAAACATTGATGCTGAAAAGAATTGTTAAGATACTTTGATTCAATTTTATTTTATTTTGTTTTATATTAAATGGATATATTATTTAGAGAAATTTGTTCCCAAAGTACAGCTGAAGATAATAAAAGAGAGAATGTAGATAATTGATATATGATATAGTTTTAATTGAATTTAAATTATTTTTTTGCATAGTGGATAACTATTCATTTGATTTAATAGGCTTACTTATTACGTTAATGAACAGAGATGAGGAAGGTAGAATTTAGAGTTAATGTACTCTAATCTATACGAAGATAGAGTGGGAAATCAAATAATAAAAAAGCATGCTCATTACACCAAGCTAGAATTCAAGCCTGAAACTTACCGTAATATGCAGTAGACTATATCATATGAACTTGACATCTTAACCTGCACGCCCATCGATGTGGGTGATTTAAAATAACGAATGAATAAAACATAAATCAAGCAATCTAATCAAACAAAAAAAAAATTATGTAAAATTTAAAATGTAATAATATTTCACCATACAAGTTTGAATAATTCAAATAGGATTTTTTTTTTTAAATACGTCTTTTGATCTTTCTGTTAAAAGAGAGTGTCTTAGAACTGTTCAAAATAATCTTGCAAGATTATTTTACGGTTCGTAGAACCTCTGTCCGGAACAAATCCGACAGAAATGCTCTGTTCGAAGAAACGTCTTTACACTCGTAAAAAGAAGAAGAAAAAAAGTTGTCGAGTTTTTTTCTGCGATGGTTTTGGAAATAGAAGAAAAAGAAACCAAAGACGGTGGGAGAATTCACCTTGATGTTTCACACTAGCACAATCCGACCGCTAAAACTATGTCACCGCTGCTAGAGGAAGTTGTCTGGAGGGAAAAAAAACAGACCAATGTTTGGAGTAATAGGTCTACGGCGACCATCTCTGTGGCCTAGGGGCTAGAATTCCCTGCTACAGATCCACAGGTCTCGGGGATCGATCCTCGACGCTTCCAGATTTTTCTTTTCAGTAGTGGGTCTAGAACGGGGTCAATTCAGCCCCTTGAGGACAATAAGATAAGATACTTGAGTGAAAGAGTAGCAGATCCAGTTTAGAAAACTGAGATTAATGCTCGGACCCTCTTTATTCGTGGAAGTTGACACTTCCTTCGCCAACAGACGATGGATCGATTACGGGCTGATGCCATGAAGGTCTTTTAGGGCTATAGTCTGATTTTCCTAGCATCTAAAAGCTAAAAAAGTTACTAGATCTATTTTAATGTTGTCGTGCGTCAAATCATGAGCTGCAGTCATCAGTTATCAATATCTATAAAATAATACTCATAATATAGTAAAATATTATCAATTTTGTACCCAATAAATTGAGTGTTTTTATTATATATGACTGTTTATATAAAAATTGTATTTTACATTGTCTGAATAGTGCCAAGATAAAAAGTGAATGTTTGAGTTTAAAATATATCTAGTTTATATTCTAAATTTTGTGTTGATGGCGTTGTAATGATCCCGTTTTATTGAATTGATTTCTAGTGCATCTAAATTTAGGTTGTGTCAAATTTATTTAGTCTGACTGTACTGTTGCTGTTTTATTTCCGTACACGTGCAAGCAGGCTACGGTGAATAACATTAATTTTGCTTGTTTACAGCCCTCGCAATAATTTAAAAAAAAAACTGGTATTTTAGGTGCGAGAAAGAGAGCAATATACTTCATTTGTAAATTATATTGTTTTTATGTTCTTTTTTCTAGGAGCAGTTTTACTTGTGTCCGTAAGAGCTCAGCAGCTCCCGGGCACAATCTGAGTTTGAAGTCTTATAATTAGTGTTTGTTTTTGCTTTTACTTGACAGAGTTGTTAACTGTAGATTCGGGCTAAGACGTGTGTGTGCCGATATGGCAAATTCATTATGATATATAAATATATATAGAGTAAGTCAACTTTCAAGCATTTACTTTTTACGACAGTTAAACAAAAATTATTTCTGTAATTTCTAAATAAAAGTTATATCTAATAACATAATAAAATGTGTTTAAATTATAAGATATTTAAATCGAAGATCGCAGGTACATGTAGAAGATACCGTATCGTGACAAATGGCTTTCCCAATCGTGGGGCACGATAAAAAAAACACTCACGGAAAACTCGGGAAATTAATAGGTGCTCATCGACGGCTCGATAAAACACTCGTGGAGAACACTGGCATCTAAGAGGTGCTCACCGACTAATTCAAGGGTGACTGCAGCAGCGAGCCAGCTGTTACTCATACAGGCGTTGCTGTAGGTACTTCATCAACAATGCAGAATAGCAACAAAGTATCGAAGTAACCAACAATGCAGAATAGCAACAGAGCTTCGAAGTAACCGATCAACGGATGTTGCAGAAACAACGAGGGACAGGTCGACTGAATAGCCGTAGATAATATGGTTTGCTACATGGTATTATTTTATTATTTAATCAATTAATATTATTGAACATAGCAGTGAGTTAACAGCTCAACGGATGTTGGAGAATCGTCGAGTAACAAATCAACAGAATAGCCGTAGATACACATATTTTGTTAGATTTAATTTTTTGAACAAATTATTTATTTAATTAATTTCATCATTAATATCAGAGAAGCAGCTGATTAACGGATGTTGGACCATCACCGAGGGACAGATCAACAAAAGAATCGTGGATACATATGTTTTTGTTTGTTACATTTAATTATTTTAATTAAGTTTATTATTAGTAAGGTAAATCTTTCAAACATCTTATGAAATAAGTAGAACTTAAACGGTGTTTAGACCTAGACATTAATACACGTAAGAAATTCAATATCTCTTGTGGGTGATGATGTTTGAATCAGGAGAGGATTTAATTGGGGAAGTGTGTAGTAGTAGGGGAAGGTCAAAATCAGTTTTTTTTCGTAAGACGAAAAAAATCATGAACAAACCATATAATCAAGAAGGATTAGAGGAGAGTGAGGAGGATTGGGAAAATGAAACGTATGAGAGTAGATTAACAAACTAAGAGTGGGAAATGCAAACAGTAGAAACTTACATAAAGGGTGCATTTCCAGGACAGAACAGGTAGAAGAAGGGGAGTCAGGAAATAATAGTGAAAATCAGATATTAGTAGAAAATAGCTCAAGTGGACATTCCAAATTAAAGTATTGGGAAATGAAATTTCTATATAAAAAAGACTACTGTAGACATTGAGGATAGTAAAAGAGATTATGATCCAGCTCAGGTAGAAAAGAATATAATAGAGGAAGGGAACAAAAAAATTGAACAACTTATCATGATAATAATGAGTCAGATGGAAAAAAAGAATAAAGAAATTAAAAACAATATTAAATAATTAGGAATAAAATTAGAGTGTAAACTAGATAGCCTGGAGAGATCACATCAGGCACTTAAAGTTAAGGTTAAGGATCTGGATAAGAATTTGATTCACTGTAAAACAAAATCAAAAGGCGTTGGAACAAAAACCAGATGATATAAGAAAATATCATTTTGATTTAATTGGTGGAGTTGACAAAGTAAATGAAAAGATAGAAGGGTTAGAAAAGAAATTTATAAATACAGTCAAAAGCACAGAAAATAAGGTATAAGGTATTGAGTTCAAAATTGTTCACATAAAAACAGTGTCAAAATAGTTCAGTTTAACTTGGAACGCAAAGTCGGTAAGCTCAGGTTAGAACTGGAGGGGCAACTGGATGTGAATAGGGATTATATTACGTCTCAAGTAGAAGACGTAGTGACTCAAAAAGGCATGGAGGAGAAGGTCAAAAAATTAAGAGATATCAATTTGAAAAATCTTTAGAGATTACAAAACAAATTTGAGGATTTGGAGTGTAAATTTAATGAAATTAAAAATAAAGGAAGAGTTGATAGTCATGTTTGTCGTAATAATCTCTTGTTTAGAGGAATGAGTTTGGAGATGTAATCTTCAATTCCCAAATTCAAAGGGCAGAAAGTAAATATTTTGGCAATCCAATACATTCTAAAAGTGGAGCGTACTTTGGAAGGAGAACGATTTAGTGAAGCGAATAAGATTGCTACTTTGTTATCAGGATTAAGAGAGGAAGCGAGGTCCTTGGCGAATCCTTTAGAAGGAGAATAAGATACATTTGTGCAGGCAAATAATGCTTGGTTGGGAAAGTTTTGGTCACAGGTAAAACAAGATAGTTTTTTTGCAGCAGATATTCAATGGTAAATACAGTTTTCGAGGAGGAACTATGTGTGAATATCTTCACAAATATAAGGTACAAGAAAACTACTTTAAATACCCAATAGAGGAAGATAGGCTTATGAGGCATTTAATATATCATTTTCTTCAAAATTTACAGAATGCTATTATTGGCGCGAATTTACAAGACCTTCAAGACATAGAGCGGGTGAAGTGCATTTGATGATAGATGTCAAAGAACTAGAGTAGTAATATTTAGGGGGTGTACAGGAACGTGATTCAACACAAAATGGGTACCTATATTCAAATTCAGACAGAGGTGCAGGGAGAGAAAGTAAATCAAATTGGTCAAGTTTCCATAAAGTTAAGGATCAATACCATCTACAGGGACAAGGTAGAACAAATTATCAGTTTCAGAGAGAAAGCAGGACACCACCTCCGTCGCAACACTGGGAGAGAGGGCAAGAATATAGGTACAAGGGAAACCAAGATAGTGGTCCACGAATCAACCAGGGACTGTTTAAGCAAAATGATCACAATCGGGGACCGAAGGGATACAATCAGTATTATCACCCACCAAGGTACAGAGAACAAAGATACATAGGGACACAAAATACCAACCAGGGATAAAAGCAAGATGATGGAAGAGGTCAAGCGAGAACTGTAGTGGCAGAGGTGTATCAGCCTAAACATTTTGATGAAATTAAACCTTATTTTGAGGAAGTTACAAAGATAGAGGGAAAGTAGGAAATTAAGGCCGAAGTAGGGGCAGGGGTTGTCTCCTCATAATGATAAAACTTTTAAAATGTGAATTTAACTTAGAGTATAATTTTACCAGAACATGGATATTGTATATTTTTCATACTATTCCAATGTTAAGCTTCAGAAATATCGCGATCAACTTCAGTTCTACCAATTTAGCCTGGGAGGTCAGAAATTTTATATTTTGTGTTTTGTTAAGGGTGTCATCCTGATTATGTGCAGTGCGATGTGTAGCTGTTTGTTTTACTATGTTGTTTATTTTATTATATTACCATGTGAATATAGTGTACATAAAATAAAGCTAGCTATAGATTAAATTAGTAATTTCTCTTTTATATCCCTAGCCTAGTTATTGATACCAATTAGAGTGAGAATCTAAAACTTTTCTGCCATAGAACATTTAATTCATAAAAGGAAGCGACAAATAAAGATGAACATTCTTAGGACTGTTACGTGAGAAATTTCAAAGTAAATGATAAACATTTTAAATGATGTAGAATAATTGATGAACACTACCCACCTCAACCTGCTGTTACTATATGTATCCAATGTATAGGATTTCTGTGTATTTTTTCTTATATATATATAAGATATTGTTCTGTTATAAGTTGTGCAGGAGACTCAATGTTAAAACGAGCTAACCGAATTACTACCTGATTCATTTTTCATCTAAAAATAACTCAGAAAGTATGGGAGTACTGTAATGATCCCATTTTATTGAATTGATTTCTAGTACATTTAAATTTAGGTTGTGTCAATTTTATTTAGTCTGACTGTACTGTTGCTGTTTTATTTCCGTACACGTGCAAGCAGGCTACGGCGAATAACATTAATTTTGCTTGTTTACAGCCCTCGCAATAATTTAAAAAAAAAACTGGTATTTTAGGTGCGAGAAAGAGAGCAATATACTTCATTTGTAAATTATATTGTTTTTATGTTCTTTTTTCTAGGAGCAGTTTTACTTGTGTCCGTAAGAGCTCAGCAGCTCCCGGGCACAATCTGAGTTTGAAGTAATAATTAGTGTTTGTTTTTGCTTTTTCTAAAAAGACTTGTTAACTGTCGAATCGGGCTGAGACGTGTGTGTGCCGATATGGCAAATTCATTATGATCTCTCTATATATAAGGTAAATCAACTTTCAAGCATTTACTTTTTACGACAATTAAACAAAAAATATTTCTGTAATTTCTTAATAAAAGTTATATTAAATAACATAATAAAATGTGTTTAAACTATAAGATATTTAAATCGTAGATCGCAGGTAGGTGTAGAAGATACCGGATCGCGACAGCGTCAAGAAGTATTTTTGGACTCTTTCCAAATTTTAGCGAGAAATAATTAAGAAAAAATAAAGATAAAAGATGTAATACAATGAAAACAACAAAGAAACTATTATGTATGGGAACTTTTTAAAGATCCACAAAAGAGAAACATTTTTTTGTTACTACAACAATTTTGTATATAATTGTACAATGTACCAGAACAAAAACTTGCTGAGCTAAAAGAAATGTTACAAGAGAAATTTCTGGTTAAAACACAAACGCGCCAGAATAAAAAAATAAGAAGAAACTGGAACTTTATAAACTACAAAGCTAGAAATAAGTGAAAAACAATAAAGATTAAACAAACGACGTTTCTAAACTAAGAATCATTTCTCCTTGATATTTTTTTATAGTCGTCTGGATCTAAACCGTGTATCCTTATTTATATTATTACTTTTAAACTTTTTCTTGACCTCTTGAAGATAGAAGTATTATGACCGTAAAAACAATCTAGCTCAATATTTTGATAAATGTTAGTTTCGTGACCCCCTGTTACCGGAAAAGTGGTTTTTGCGATGCCATCAGACGAGAGTCGAAACCATTTTATTGATCGGGCTAAAACTTGGCATATAGGGTGTTCTTAGGGATCCCACCCGAGAGATTTTTTGAATTAGAAGCTTGACCTTAAATTTAAGGGTAGCTTACTGAAAGGCATAAAAATAATCTTAAAATCTATTTTAACCATTTCGATTAAAATTCGTACATAGGCACTACAAACAATATGAAAATCCTCGTGTTTTGATTAAAATAACGTTGAAGCTATTTTTTATAAGTGGAAATGTCCAATTTTTAAAATTAAATTTCCACAACTATTTGAGGTACTATGTATTATCATTGTAAAGTTGTAGTGTTAATGAAAATTAAACTTTTATTTTAAATCTATATATTTTTTAAACCAATAGTTACAAGAAATATAAGCAAACATATTTTCCTAAATGAAGTTCTGGTAATTAAATAATTTATTATCATTCTCTTTGTGGGACATGGATGTTACTCTTTTCTCAATACGAATCTGTAAGAGTGAATATCCATTTATTTAATCGCCGTGGTGGTATGTGATGATCTTTATTATATTATGTTTATATAACAATGGTTATTAAAATAGACTCTCATATCGTATGAGTTTTAAGTAAACACCTCCATTTTTAAATAAATAAGCGAGAGAGAAAATTATGTGCGGTACACTGTACTATTTACTTTGTTTTAAGTTAGTTAATAAACTAAACCTTCTCTGTATCCTTAAGTACAAACTCGTAAAACACACCTAAACACCTCCCTTAACCCCAAAAACTCATCAAGCTACGTTCCATCCGTTACCGTCTTGAAATGGGTTGTACAATATGTATGTATTTACCTCTCCTCCCCACTTCCCCTCCCCTCCTCCTACCAACACCCCTCACAGCTCCTCTATTTTACATCCTTCTGAATTTCCTATTCCTTCGAAACAGTTACTGATATGTAAGAAAATAGGGGAATAGGATGGCAAATCTGAGTCCCATTTCAGTTTTGATGAAGTTTTGTTTGCTGTGTGACGGCTGTAAGATACGGTTATGTTCGAGCGAATGTAATATGTAAAGTATTCACTATTCGTGAAATGTCTTCCTTCTTATTTGTGCATAATTATTTTGCTATACATAGCTTAAATTCATGGTTATACGATTCACACAATACAAATTTATATTTTGCTTTAATTAACCAGTTAAATATTGGTAAAAATAAATGGTATGGTGAACCAATAGGACCATTTCTCTTCTTCACCTACAAATCGAGATATTTGCTTAAATTCTTAAGATATTTGAA